>MCJB01007413.1:76130-106665 GCA_002018475.1 Nicotiana obtusifolia
CTGTCATATTTCCTTGGAGTTGAGGTTCTACCGCATCGTGATGGTCTTCTATTATCTCACCGGAAATACATTCTTGATCTTCTACATCGGACTCATATGGCTGATTCCAAGCCGGTACTTACTCCGCTTGCCACCGATCAGCCTTTATCTCTACTAGATGGCACAGCTCTGGACAACCCAACTGAGTATAGGACTGTTGTAGGCAGTCTGCAGTATTTGGCCCTCACTCGTCTTGACATCGCTTATGCCGTGAACAAATTATCTCAGTTCATGCATAAACTGACTACTGCTCACTGGGCCGCGGCGAAACGCCTGCTTCGTTATCTTTGTGGTACTATTGATCTTGGTTTACTTCTTTGTTGGGTGTCTCAGCCGTCCTTGTATGCATTCTCTGATTCTGACTGGGCTGGCAACAAGGATGATTATACCTCAACGAGTGCATATTTAGTTTATTTTGGTGGCTCTCCCATCTGTTGGGCCTCTCGGAAGCAGCGCACTGTTGCCCGCTCTTCCACTAAGGCTGAGTACAGATCTGTTGCCTCCACTGCTGCAGAGCTCCGCTGGTTGTGTTCTTTGTTGACTGAGCTTCGGGTGTTTCTACCGTCCTGTCCTGTTATATACTGTGATAACGTGGGTGCTACGTACTTGTGCTCTAATCCTGTTTTTCATTCTCGGATGAAGTATATTACACTAGATTTTCACTTCATTCGTGAACAGGTTCAGCGTGGTATTTTACGTGTGACTCACGTTTCTGCAGCTGATCAGTTGGCTGATGCTTTGACAAAACCGCTCTCCCGTGCTCCGCTTTTGCTTCTACGTTTCAAGCTTGGACTTACCTCCCGCCGTCCAGCTTGAGGGGGTGTATAGAATAGATGTTTACCTTATTTAGAGTTCTTCCATATATGTTATATTTCCATACTTATAGAATAGATGTTTACCTTATTTAGAGTTCTTCCATATATGTTATATTTCCATACTTATCTCTTGTAATAGTTCTATATATTTGATATCTAATGAATGAATGAATTATTCACCACAAATAATATTCAATATTAAACAAAACAACCAGCTGAAACACAAATGAGTTTTGCTAGAAAACGAGAAGGAGATAAGAATTGAACCAACCAGTCTGAGCGGCGATAAAGTTCTGGTGCTTCGGCAGCTGGAGACGGGAGGTTTTGCTTTTGTGTCTTTGATTTTTCCAATTTAAAATAAAAATGGGTGTTTTCCCAGTTTAATAAGAAAGTCAAATAAAATTGACTTTGTTTTTACTTAGGAATTCATAGTACAAATTCATAGTACATTGATTTACTAATCTATTTTTCACTAAGATTGACTCAATTGAAGTAAAATGATTTCTTGTGGCCTAATTTTGCAAACTTAATTTATTTTAATTTATTTGAATTTTAGGTTAAATAGTCATATTTATATCAGAGAATGGACCATAATCATTTTGCTGTGCCTAATGGCAAATGGTACAGTTGAATTTATATGTGGTTTCTAGACAAGTGAACTAATTTGATCCTGAAATAATGCAATAATTAAGGAAATACACAATACTTAGATTTAGAATGTAGATGAAATAGCAAAGATGATGGTTCCATGAACACCATTTCCGGGCACAGCAATGATGAGATCAAAAAGCAAGACCTAAAATTGTATAAAGCTTTGTATAGAATAGAGTATAAGTTTAGCCAGAAAATTCATGTCCTCTACAATGATCATTAGGCTCACTATTTATAGCTATGCCTAGCGAAGGAGGTCCTAGGATCACGCCCTCCTTTAATGTCAATTATGAGGGTCATTGATGAGTCATAGATGAAGATGTAACAGTGAACATAAATGCCAAAATTCTCTGTAACCAACCGTCGCTCTTAATGCTGCAGAATATTTTCTAGTAAATGCTACTGGGCGCAGAGCATTTACTGCACCTTTATGAACGTTATCTTTTCCGATGACAAGCGAAATGGCTGCGTCCGGTCTTCAGTCATCCCCACCTTGGATTCCACGTGACCTCCTTTTAGATAACCACGTGTCATATCATATTTTACTCTATATAGATAGTGCTCATACTTTCCGGTGACATAACTTTGTGTTGCCGGGAAGTTGGTAGAAACACCTTTTTAGCGAGAATTACTATAACTCCTTCTGAAGGTTTCTGACAGTTGATTAGACGCATGTCTCTCCGCATTTAATGCCCCGTACACGCGTCATCCCATGATTCAGCATAACTTTTGCCAATTATCGAGGTATTATGGCCATGAATTTAGCCGCCAAAATTGTACTTATACGCAACATTCTTTTCCTTTGTGTTTCACAATTCCTTGAACTTCTGGTTTGCAACTTTGTTTTCCATCCTTTCTCTAGTCCTCTTCAAACACAAACTCTTTTCCATCTTCCTTTCCAATGGCTTCTTCCTCTAAGTGTGTTGGTCTACAAAAAATAGGAACAAAATCGAGGATTCTGTTCTTCCAATGATGGATTTCATCATCCTAAGAAGACTTATAGCCTGTTTGGCCAAGCTTTTTTTGGGCCAAAAGTGCATTTTTTTTTTCCAAAAGTGCTTTTGGCCAAAAATTGAGGTATTTGGTGAAGCTTTTAGAAGGAAAAAAGGTGCTTTTGAGGAGAAGCAGAAGCAGAGGCTTCCCTCCAGAAGCACTTTTCTGAGAAGCACTTTTGAGAAAAATGCACTTAGAAGAAGTTTTCAAAAGCTTGACCAAACACTAATTACTGCTCAAAATTACTTTTCAAATTAATTAACCAAACACAAACCGACTATCACCAAAAGTACTTTTTTGAAAAGCACTTTTAAGTAAAGCACTTCTCAAAATAAGCAGATTTTAGAAGCTTGGCCAAACAGGTTATTAACCTTCGAAGGATTTTGAAGAGAATTTTCCTACTGCTAACCTCATACATGGGCTGTTAGTAGGTACCTTCTTCAATTCGTCCTTCCAGTATTTCTACTGTGAAGAAGGATTATCACTACGATGAGTTAGATATTATTGCTCCTGATCTATCAAAGCGAGTGACCCTTCCCAAGGAGGATTTTACATACTATTTTACGTATTCCTTTACTTTTGGTGCGTTTTCTCTGAGCGGAGAGCTTGATTCCGTGATTGAGGAGTTTTTCTTTCGTTACCAGGTATGTTTGGCACAGGTAAGTCCTTCAGTGTGGAGGACGGTCGCCTGCCTTCGACGCTTGTGCCAAGAAACTGGAGAGGAGCTAACCTTAGCTCATATGATGAATATCTATTCCCCCAAAGTCTTATGCGGGGGGATGATAAACCTTTGCAAGTATGGCCACCATGATTTGCTGTCTAGCATGGATGATGACAACGACTGTGGGTGGATGGAACGGTTCATTGCAGTTGCCACCAACGACATCATTCTGACGACGACTTCATCCTTTCCGGTTGCTTGGAACCGCACTCGTAAGTACTTTGTATAGTATTTCCTTTTGCTAGATATTCTTTTATGGTCGTACTATCTCTTCACCCTTCATATGTTTCAGCAACTCGATGAATCCCACCGGTGGTAGCAGGTTTGAACCGGTGGGTTCAAAAGATTTTGGACGTTACGACACCCGAGACTTGTTTGTGGAAAGAACTTGCCCTTAAATATGGGTGGAAGACCAAAAATTATGGTAAATTTCAATTTACCTTACTTCATTTTCTCTATATGAAGAACTTGATTAAAACCTTCTGACTTATTCAAGAAATTAGGTCTACTCTGTGGGCTCTGTTTCTGTCCCCTAGAAGGACGTTTTGGCCGATCCTGCTGATGCAGCGAGGCTGCTTCAGGAAGCACTTACTCGAACAGGTATCTCCAAGCCTGTTTCGGATGCAAACACTTCTTTATGGAGTCCTCAGCCAGTGGATAAACAAACAAAGAGAAGATGTTCCTCCATGATCGGGGAAAAGAATAAGAGGGAAAAGATTGATGCCCCCGAGTCATCTCCGGTGGCGATGATGACTGGTCCTCCTTCCGGGTTGGTCATAGACACTGTGATGATCGATGATGATGATGAAGCTGGTGATGAGGGAGCTTCTTTACATAGAATGCGACGATGCTCATCATCTCAATGGGATGCTCGACCTGTTGAAATAATTGCACCAATTGAAGACGATGTCTCGGCACTTTGGGAAGAATCTGATTTGGTAGAAAATGCCAACTCCCGTTTCTCAGGCCCCAATTGCTGTAACCGGTGCTGCAGGGCTGAGTATCGGGTCCCTGCCGTCTTTGGTTGGCGAGCACCCAACAACCAGCATTGCATTTGATGCAGCTTCTTCTCATTCTTCAACTCCATCAGCTTCAGCTTTACCTCCACCTTCAACAACACCAGCGACTGCTATATCATTTCCATCTTCATCCACTCTTCCACTAGCAGTTGCTACATCACCTCCATCGGCCGCACCTGACCATGAAGAAGATGTTGCTCTTCCACAGTCCTTAGTTCATGGGAATTTGGGGGTAAATTATGCTGCCCCTTCTGAAGATCCACAAAGGAGGAGGAACGTTACTCTTTCGGTCTCTACCAGATGCAACTTGCTATCCCGGCCGGTGGAGCTTGCTAATTATATGAAGCCTTTGGCTTCAGAAAAATACTGGGAGAAGATTCAGGCACTCTCGGGAGAGTGCTTGTTGAACAATGCCATGCACAACACCGCAGCGATACGTCCCTTTCCTCCTTCATTACTCCTTCTACTTTTGTACGAATGTATTCTAAGTTTTACTTCTTCTTGTCTTGCGGGTCAATTTTCTTGCTTCTGAGGGACTTCAAAGGTTGATTCGTGAAAAGGAAGAACTTACTTCTGAACGGAACCAGCTTCTGGTGGAACGAGAACAAACTGTTCTCCGCCTCTCAGAGCTTGAGTTGGTTGCAAAAAATGGACTCCCACCACAGTCTGATGCTCCAAGTTCTTCTGATTCCAGTTCCGAGTTTTCAAAAACTGAAGAGGGATCGGACTACGATGATGCCGAAGTCCAAACTAGGAAAAACGTTGAGCCATCAGTGGAACCATCTACTTTTCCCGAGGATGCGGATACTTCTCTTCCTCCTGGTCCCGGAAGCGCTGCAGTTTAGCTTTTTCTTTCTTTTCGCATTTTGTACTTGTACCATTTTGGCCCATTTTTGTAAATAAAGAATTTTTTGATCAAGTATCGTTTGAGTCTTACTTTCGTTTGAATATTCGTGCAAGCCTTTTACTTTTGCACTTGCTCAAGCATCCTACACATGTTGTTCTATTCCCGCTTTACTATGTGTTGTCTCGGATGCCTTTTCTTCGAAACATTTTGGTTCTGAGTGTTATCCCTTTTACATGAGGGTTTCTATGAATATTTTGCGCAAGTTTCCCTTTTACGTGAGGGTTTCTGTGAATATTTGCGCAAGTTTCCCTTTTATGTGATGGTTTCTATGAATATTTTCGCAAGTTTGCTTTTTGCGTCCTTTTCATATGCGGCTTCCAATGTATTTTTCTCCGATAGCATTTTAGATTTCGGGCATCAATTCTTTCGGAACCAACCCTTTAACGTGAGTGTTTTTATAAGAGAGAGCCCTCTTATGTTTACGGTGCTCTTGAAAAGGACATCTCCTGTTCATTACGGCACTACATTTGAAGTACTTGTTTAACTTTCAAATGACAAAGTTAGCTCATCTTTCATACAAGAAACAAGATAATAAGAAAAAGTATTTCATTTCATTTCTTCTATTTTAAAACAATACATAAGCATCTTGCGATGCAGAAAAGAAATTGCCATTACTTGTGGCTATCTTTGTACAAATTATTTTTACGAGGCTGGCTGCGCAGTCCCCCATCACGATGATGCATTTTATTTTTGGATATTTGCTCCCCGATTGACGTGGCAGTCATTTTTGTCATATCATCATATCATTCCCCCCCCCCCAACCTAGTGTTCGAATGCGGAGAGTACGAATTGGAACACTGGAAGTGTTGTATCTTTGAAGGTTCCACCAATGAATTGCTAGGTAATCCTTCACTCAGCAACATACCTTACTCCCCATAGGAATCCGTGCAATCGAGCGAAGAAATACCTAACAGTCCGCTAGTGGTTTGTGCTCGTGAACGGTCGGGTAAACTCCGTTCGGTAGCAACCTTAACTTCCTAGTGGTTATTTACTATCGAACCAAAGATTATCTAATCGTCCCCGAGTGGAAACTTGTTTGTTTGCCTTGCTATCAAAGTTCTTATTGCTTCCGTCTTCATAGTATGCTTTCTGGCGCTGCCTCATTAAAAACCTTGCCAGAAAAACCCAATTGGGACAAAAACTGAACGAAGGAAAAAAGAGTGCAGCACATATTTTCCGCCTGACTAATGTTCATCAGCAATAATATTTTTTGAGGTGCGCCATGTTCCAGTTGCTAGGCAACTTGTCTCCACTCTGGTTCTCCAACTCGTATGGACCTTTCCTAGTGATAGCTGAAATCCTGTAGGGACCTTCCCGCGTTGGACCTAGCTTTCCTGTTGAGCTCCCGGGAACTTTGGGTTACTTTCCTTAGAACCAAGTCTCCTACTTTGAAATAGCAAAAGTTGGCTCTTCGATTGTAATATCGCTCCATTCTCTGCTTTTGAGTTGCCATTCTTACATGCGCTAAGTCCCTGCGTTCCTCGAGCAGTTCCAAGTTAATTAGCAATTCTTCGTCATTTGATTCTTCATTTGTCTGAGAATATCTCAAAGTGGGTTTGCCCACTTCTACCGGGATTAAGGCTTCAGCACCGTAAAGCAAGGAAAAAGGAGTTTCTCCTGTGCTCGAGCCATTTGCCTTTTGCTGCTTTCAACCTTTTCTTGAGGTTTTGAATAATCACTTTGTTCGTTGACTCCGCTTGACCATTTGTGCTCGGATGATAAAGAGAAGATGTATTCCTCTTTATTTTTAATTCTTCGAGGAACTTTGTAACCTTTGCACCGATAAACTGTGGCCCATTGTCGCATGCTATCTCTTTTGGTATTCCAAACTTGCAAATTATATTTTTCACAGGAAATCGACCACTTCATGTTCTCCGATCTTTTGATAAGAACCTGCTTCCACCTATGTAGAAAAATAATCAGTCAAAATTAAAAGAAACTTCACCTTTCGGGGAGCCGGTGGCAGCGTTCCGACGATGTCCATTCCCCATTTCATGAACGGCCATGGGGACAGAACCAAATGTAAGGGTTCTGCCGGTTGATGTACTAGTGATGCATAGCGTTGGCACTTATCGCATTTTCGTACGAAATATTTGGCGTCTTGCTCCATGCGAGGACAATAATATCCTGCCCGTGCCAATTTCAACACCAAAGACTCTGCGCCTGAGTGATTTCTACATATCCCTTCGTGGATTTCTCTCATGGCATAGTCAGCTTCTGACGCACCTAAACATTGGGCTAGCGAGCCTTGAAAAGATTTTCTATACAATTGGCCCTTCCTGAAGCTATAACGTGCGGCTTTGGTGTGTAATGCCCGTGATGCATTGGGATCGTTGGGAAACTTTCCATGCTCGAGGTAGTTGATTATTTCATTTCTCCAGTCCCAGACCAGACTATCCGAATTCACCTCATAGTAACCATTCGTATCCAGGACTGAGATCATCAGTTGTACCACCGTTCCGGACTCCTAGCCCTTTATTTTCGTCGATGATCCTAAGTTTGCTAATGCATCCACTTCTGCGTTATCCTCCCTCAGGATATGAGTGATTGACCACTCCCGGAATTATGTCAAAAGAGCCTGGACCTTTACCACGTATTGTTGCATATGTTCTTCTTTAGTATCAAAGATCCCGTAAACTTGATTTACCACCAGTTGTGAGCCATATTTGATTTCGATAACCTCGGAATCAAGTCCCAGGGCCAATTTGAGCCCTACAACCAAAGCTTCATACTCTGCTTCATTGTTAGTTAAAGGGATTGTTCTAATGGCCTGCCTTAAGGTTTTCCCTGAAGGCGTGATTAAGACTATTCCGAGCCCGTACTATTTTATGTTTGAAGCTCCATCCGTAAATAAGGTCCAAACCCTCGATGTCGATTCCGACACCATTACTGCCTCCATGGTTGCCAGAGGTAGTAGTCCCGGACTAAAATCGTCCACGAAGTCAGCCAAGACTTGTGACTTGATTGCAGTCCTTGGTTTGTATTCTATGTCGAATTCACTCATTCCGACGGTCCATTTGGCCAATCTACCCAGAGCTTGGGTCTGTGGAGGATGTTCCGCAAAGGGAAAGAAGTCACCGTAACTATCAGGTGGTATTGGAAGTAGGGCCTCAGCTTCCGAGCGGCGACTACGAGAGCTAAGGCCATTTTTTCCAGATGTGGGTAGCGAGTTTTTGCTCACATTCAAATTTTGCTAACGTAATAAATGGAAAATTGCGTACCTTCGTCCTCCCGGAATAAAACCACACTTACCGCAACTCCTAAAACCGCGAGTAGACTAGCAATGTTTCACCTTTTTTTGGTTTCGAGAGAAATGGAGGGCTTGATAAGTACTTCTTCAGGTCCCTCAAAGCCTGATGGCACTCCGGTCTCCATTCGAAATTATTCTTCTTTTTAAGCAATGTGAAGAAGCAATGCCATTTTTCTGACGATCGGGAAATGAACCTACTCAAAGCTGCTAACCTTCCTGTGAGTCTTTGACTTCCTTTACATTTGACAATTGATCCAGGATATCGTCTATGGCCTTGATTTTGTCGGGGTTTACCTCAATTCCCCTTTGTGAAGCGAGAAACCTTAGGAACTTTCCAGAACTGACCCCGAAAGCGCATTTCTCGGGGTTAAGTTTCATGTTATGCTTCCTCTGGATGTCGAATATTTCTTGTAAATGCTTAAGGTGGTCACCTGCATTCAAAGACTTAACGAGCATATCGTCTATATAAACTTCCATGGTCTTTCATATTTGGTTTTCAAACATCTTATTTACGAGCCATTCATAAGTGGCTCTGGCGTTTTTCAACCCGATACATTGTAACAATATGTACCGAAATTTATTATAAACGAAGTTTATAACTTGCTCCAGTTCCTCATGGAACTTGGAAATATCTTGGCATCTGATACTGTTCTGACAACTCTCCTTCTAGTTCGAAAATAGGTGCCTGTCCCTATAATTATTATGTCATGTGTTGCTTTGCTACTGGAAACTGAGATTGCATTCATCTCTCTTGCTACTGGTTGATCACCTCTTATCTGCTTGATTCCTTCGGACGTTGGAAACTTCAGGATAATGTTGTATCCCATGTCACCATCCACTACTTCGAACAGATTATTTTCCATTACTCCTTCGGCATTTGTGAGCAACAAATTTCTCCCCGGGTCGTCACACTTGCAAGTTCGAATCCAACGAGGAGCTTTGTTGTCAAAATAATGCTTCCGGTGAGTTTAGTTTGCTCCAGTACTGTCCATTGCATGATATTAGCCGAACTTCCTGGATCCAATAAAACACGTTTAATCTTAAACTCTAACACATTTAAAGAAATTACCAGTGTGTCATTATGTGGTAACAATAATCCATTTGTGTCCTCTTCCGTGAAAGTGATATTGTCTTCCCGGAGTCTTTTACTATGAGTTATTGATACTTTCATCTTTTTTGCTGCCGAGAAGGTGACCTCGTTAATCTCATTCCCCCTGAAGATCATATTGATCGTTTGGTGTGGGGGTTCTTCTCCTGCTTTCAGAAGTTCCGCATTGTCTCTGTTACGACCATAATTGTTCTTAGTTCGGTCACCCAATAATTCTCTGAGGTAACCACTCTTCAATAATGTTGCCACCTCTTCTCGAAGGTGTCAGCAGTTCCCTGTCCGGTGACCGTTCGTCCCATGGTACTCGCACCATAAGTTAGGATCTCTCTGGCTGGAATCGGATCTCATAGGTCCCGGGGATCGTGCATCTTTAATGTTTCTCATGGCTGACACCAACTCCACTATACTGACGTTGAAGTTATATTTCGATAACTTGGGGTCAGAAGGATCCCGATATCCCAACATCTCCTTATCCTGGAGTGTTCTATTGTTTCGACTACAATCGGTCCCTATGTCACCGATGAACTTGTTTGCTGCCTGAAAGTTTGTGCCACTACCTTCGGTCCGCTCGTAGGGCAAAACTTGGCCCCTCGAAGTCTTTCTATCCGCGTTGAGTCATCCTTTGATTTTTCTCTGTTTTTCTCCCGTCCTTTGGCCGATGATGTAGAACCGACCTGGTCATCTTCGATTCTTATCATGTCCTCTACAATGATCATGCCCTCATTTAATGTCAATTATGAGGGTCATTGATGAGTCAAAATGCCTAAATTCTCTGTAGCAAATCATCGCTCTTAATGCTGCAGAATATTCCCTAGTAAATGCTACCGGGCGCAGAGCATCTACTGCACCTTTATGAACGTTATCCTTTCCGATGACAAGCAGAACGGCTACGTCAG
Source organism: Nicotiana obtusifolia (assembly GCA_002018475.1). Taxonomy (NCBI): domain Eukaryota; kingdom Viridiplantae; phylum Streptophyta; class Magnoliopsida; order Solanales; family Solanaceae; genus Nicotiana; species Nicotiana obtusifolia. The sequence goes on from MCJB01007413.1 coordinate 86,530, forward strand.
GTCTTCGGCCATCCCCACCTTGGGTTCCACATGTCCTCCTTTTAGACAACCACGTGCCATATCATACTTTACCCAATACAGGTAGTCCCCCTGCTTTCCGGAGACAAAACTTTGTGTTACCGAGAAGTCGGTAAAAATACCTTTTTAGCGGGAATTATTATAACTCCTTTTAAGGGTTTCTGAAAGTTGATTAGACGCACGTCTCTCCGTATTTAATGCCCTGAACACGCGTCATCCCATGATTCAGCACAGCTTTTGCTGATTATCAAGGTAATCATGGCCATGAATTTAGCGGCCAAAATTTTACTTATATGCAACATTCTTTTCCTTGCGTTTCACAATTCCTTGAACTTCTGGTTTGCATCTTTGTTTTCCATCCTTTCTCTAATCCTCTTCAAACACAAACACTTTTCCTTCTTCCTTTCCAATGGCTTCTTCCTCTAAGCGTGTTGGTTCTTCAAAAAATAGGAAAAAAATCGAGGACTCTATTCCTCCAACGGTGGATACAATCATCCAAGAAGACTTAGTACTTCGAAGGATTTTGAAGAGAAATTCCCTACTGCTAACCCTCGTACTTGGGCTATTAGTAGGTACCCTTCTTCCATTCGTCCTTCCAATATTCCTATTGTGAAGGAGGATTGTCGCTCCCCATGAGTTAGATATTATTGCTCCTGATCTATCGGAGCGAGTGACCCTTCCCAAGGAAGGTTTTACATACTTTTTTACGTATCCCTTTACTTTGGGTGCGTTTTCTTTAAGCAGAGAGCTTGATTCCGTGATTGCAGAGTTTTCCCTTCGTTACTAGTTATGTTTGGCACAGGTAAGTTCTTCAATGTGGAGGACGGTCCCCTTCCTTTGACGTTTGTGCCAAGAAACTGGAGAGGAGCTAACCTTAGCTCATATGAATAATCTATATTCCCCCAAAGTCTTCCACGGGGGAATGATAAACCTTTGCAAATATATCCATCATGCTTTGCTGTTTAGCATGGATGATGACAACAACCGTGGGTGGATGGAACGGATCGTTGCAGTTGCCACCAACGAAATCATTCCAACAACGGCTTCATCCTTTCCGGTTGCTTGGAATCACACTTGTAAGTTCTTCGTATAGTATTCCTTTTTGCTAGATATTCTTTTATGGTCGTACTATCTCTTCACCCTTCACATGTTTCAGCAACTCGATGGATCCCACTGGTGGTAGCAGGTTTGGACCGGTGGGTTCAAAAGATTTTGGACGTTACGACGCCCGAGACTCATTAGTGGAAAGAACTGGCCCTTAAATACGGGTGGAAGGCCAAAAATCATGGTAATTTCTGACTTGTTCACAAAACTAGGTCTACCTGCGGGCTCTATTGCTGTCCCCAAGGAGGACGTTTTGGCCGATCCTGCTGATGCAGCAAGGCTGCTTAAGGAAGTACTTACTCGAACAGGTATCTCCGGGCCTGTTTCGGGTGCAAATACCTCTTTACGGAGTCCCCGGCCGGTGGATAAACAAACAAAGAGAAAACGTTCCTCCGTAGCTGGGGAAAAGAATAAGATGGCAAAGATTGACGCCCCCGAGTCATCTCCGGTGGCGATGATGACTGGTCCTTTTTTCCGCGTCGGTCATAGCCACTGTGATAATCGCCTTCAGTGTGGAGGACGATCGCCTGCCTCCGACGTTTGTGCTGAGAAACTAGAGAGAAGCTAACCTTAGCTCATATGATGAATCTCTATTCCCCCAAAATCTTCCGCAGGGGAATGATAAACCTTTGCAAGCGTGGCCACCATGCTTTGTTGTCTAGCATGGATGATGACAATGACCATGGGTGGATAGAACAGTTCATTGCAGTTGCCACCAACGACATCATTCCGACAACGTCTTCACCCTTTCTGGTTGCTTGGAATCGCACTCATAAGTTCTTTGTATAGTATTCCTCTTACTAGATATTCTTCTATGGTCGTATCATCTCTTCACCCTTCATATGTTTCCGCAAGTCGATGGATCCCACCGGTGGTGGAAGGTTTGAACCGGTGGGTTCAGAAGATCTTGGATGTCACAACGCCCGAAACTCGTTCGTGGAAAGAGCTAGCCCTTAAATACGGGTGGAAGGCCAAAAATCATGGTAACTTTAACTTACCTTACTTCCATTTTTGTATATGAAGAACTTGGTTGAACTCTTCTGACTTGTTCATGGAATTAGGTCCACCTGCGGGATCTGTTGCTGTCCCTAAGGAGGACGTTCTGGCTGATCTTGTTGATGCAACGAGGCTGCTTCAGGAAGCACTTACTCGAATAGGTCTCTCCGGGCCTGTTTCGGGTGCAAATATTTCTTTTCGCAGTCCCCGGTCGGGTGATAAACAAACAAAGAGAAGATGCTCCTCCTCGACCGGGGAAAAGAATAAAAAGGCAAAGATTGATGCCCCCGAATCATCTACGTTGGCGATGATGATTGGTCCTCCTTCTGGACCGGCTGTAGACACTGTAATGATGATTGATGATGAAGAAGTTATTGATGAGAGAGATTCTTTACATAGAAGACGATGATCCTCATCATCTCAAAAGGATGCTCGACCTGTTGAGATAGTTACACCAACTGAAGATGATGTCTCGGCATTTTAGGGAGAATCTGATTTGGTAGAAAATGCCAACTCCCATTTTCGGGCCCCAATTGTTGTAACCGGTGCTACAGGGCTAAGTACTGAGTCCCTGCCGTCTTTGGTTGGCGAGCACCCAACAACCAACACTGCATTTGATGCAGCTGCTTCTTATTCTTCAACTCCATCAGCTCCATCTCCACCTTCACTAACACCAGCGATTGCTACATCACTTCCATCTTCATCCACTCTTCCACCAGCAGTTTCTACATCACCTCCATCGGCCACACCTGACCATGAAGAAGGTGTTCCTCTTCCACAGTCCCCAGCTCATGGGAATTTGGGGGTAAATTATGCTTCCCCTTCTAAAGATCCACAAAGGAGGAGGAAAGTTAGTCTTTCGGTCTCTACCGGATGTAACTTGCTATCCCGGCCAGTGGAGCTTGCTAATTATCTAAAGCCTTAGGCTTCAGAAAAGACTAGGAGAAGATTCAGGCACTCTCATGGGAGTGCTTGTTGAATGATGACATGCACAACGCCGCAGTGGTACATCCTTTTCTTCCTTCATTACTCCTTCTACTTTTGTATGAATGTATTCTAAGTTTTACTTCTTCTTGTCTCACATGTCAATTTTCTTGCTACTGAGGCCCTTCAAAGGATGATTCGTGAAAAGGAAAAAGATACTTCTGACCGGAATCATCTTTTGGTGAATCGAGAACAAACAGTTCTCCTCCTCTCAGAACTGGAAACCAAAGCTACTGAGGCCGTTATTTTGGAGGCTCGTTTGCAGCAAAGTGATCAAGAAGTGGTAACCCTTAGCCAAGAAATTGGGCCGCTAAGGGTTAGATTTGATGAAGCCAAGGCCAAATGGGCTGAAGTCCATGACGTCGTTCTTGTTGTAACCGAGCGCGAGGCTACTGCTGCCGAAAAAGTAACCAACTTAAAAGCGGCCTTGAACTCCAAAATCGAAGAGCTTGCTGATGTGGCCGCAAAACACGCCCAACTAGAAAAGAAGTACAGGAAAACTATCGAGCATAATAGGCTCTTTAGTTCAACTGTCCATGAGCTCGATGTCAGCCTCAAATCTGCTAGGTCCGCCCGGGAAAACCTTTTTCCTAAGGTTACTCAACTCAAAGAAGAAATCAAGCGCCAAGCGGCTTCCCTCGTTGTTGAAAAAACTTATTCAATGTATAGCATGAGAATCAAAACCTTGGAAGAGGCCAAAGCTAGAATCATTTATGTTGATACTGAAATTGCTAAGACCCGGGAGCTTGAGTTGGCTGCAAAAAATTGACTCTTGGCGCAGTCTGATGCTCCAAGTTCTTTTGATTCTGGTTCCGAGTTTTTGAAAGCTGAAGAGGGACTGGAAGGTGATGATGCCGAAGTCCAGACTGGTGAAAACGTTGAGCCATCGGTGGAACCATCTACTTTTCCCGGGGATGCGAATACTTCTCTTCCTCCTGGTTTCGGAGGTGTTGCAGTTTAGCTTTTTCTTTCTTTTCCCATTTTGTACTTGTACCATTTTGGCCCATTTTTGTAAATAAAGACATATTTTTTCTCAAGTATCGTTTGAGTCTTACTTTCATTTGAATATTCATGCAAGCCTTTAACTTTTGCACTTGCTCAAGCATCCTGCGCATGTTGTTCTATTCACGCTTTACTATGTGTAGTCTCGGATGCCTTTTCTACGAAGCATTTTGGTTTCGAGTGTTATCCCTTTTACATGAGGGTTTCTAGAATCTTTGTGCAAGTTTTCCTTTTACGTGAGAGTTTCTATGAATATTTGCGCAAGTTTTCTTTCTGCGTCCTTTTCATATGCGGCTTCGGGTGTAATTTTTCCCTGATGGCATTTTAGATTTCGGGAATTGATTCTTTTGGAACCAAGCCTTTAACGTGAGGGTTTTTATAAGAGAGGGCCCTTATATTTACGGTGATCTTGAAGAGGAGTCTCCTGTTCATTACGGCACTAACATTTGATGTACTTGTTTAACTTTCAAATGACAAAGTTAGCTCATCGTTCAGACAAGAAATAAGGTAATAAGCAAAAGGATTTCATTTCATTCCTTCTATTTCAAAAAATACATAAGCATCTTGATATGCAAGAAAGAAATTGTCATTGCTTGTGCTATCGTTGTACAACTTGTTTCTACGGGGCTGGCTGCGGAGTCCCAGGTCCCGATGATGCATTTTGTTTCTGGATTTTTCGTTCCCCGGTTGACGTGGCAGTCATTGTTGTCATATCCTCATATCATCCCCCCCCTCCAAGTGTTCGAATGCAGAGAGTGCAAATTAGAACACTAGAATCTTGTATCTTTGAAGGTTCCACCAATGAATTGCTAGGTAATCCTTCACTCGGCAACATACCTTAATTCCCCTTAGGAATCCGCGCTATCGAGCAAAAGAATAACTAACATTCCTCTAGTGGTTTGTTCTCGTGAACGGTCGGGTAACCTCCGTTCAGTAGCAAACTTAACTTCTTAGTGGGAATTTACTATTGAACCGAAGATTATCTAATCGTCCCCTGGTGGAAGCGTGTTTGTTCGCCTTGCTATCAAAGGTCTTATTGCTACCATCCTCTTAGTATGTTTTCTGTTGCTGCATCATTAAAAACCTTGACAAAATCCAATTGGGACAAAAATTGAACGAAGGGAAAAAGATTGCAGCACATACTTTCCGCCTGAATAATGTTCATCAGCAATAATATCTTTTGAGGTGCGCCACGTTCTAGTTGCTATGCAACTTGTCACCATTCTGGTTCTCCAACTTGTATGAATCTTTCCCAGTGAAAGCTGAAATCCGGTAGGGACCTTCCCACGTTGGACCTAGCTTCCCCGCGTTGAGCTTCCAGGTACTTTGGGTTACTTTCCTTAGAACCAAGTCTCCTACTTTGAAATAACGGAAGTTGGCTCTTCGATTATAATATCGCTCCATTCTCTGCTTTTGAGCTTCCATCCTTACATGCGCTGAGTCGCTGCGTTCCTCGAGCAGTTCCAAGTTGATTAGTATTGCTTCGTCGTTCGATTCTTCATTTGTCTGAGAATATCTCAAAGTGGTTTTGCCCACTTCTACCGAGATTAGGGCTTCAGCACCGTAAATCAGGGGAAAAGGAGTTTCTCCTGTGCTCAATTTAGCCATCGTTCGGTAGGCACATAGAACTCCGGGCAATTCTTCGAGCCATTTGCCTTTTGCTGCTTCCAACCTTTTCTTGAGGTTTTGAATAATCACTTTGTTCGTTGACTCCGCTTGACCATTTGCGCTCGGATGATAAGGAGAAGTGTGCTCCTCTTTATTTTCAAGTCTTCAAGGAACTTTGTAACTTTTGCACGGATAAACTGTGGCCCATTGTCGCATGCTATCTCTTTTGGTATTCCGAGCCTGCAAATTATATTTTCCTATAGGAAATTGACCACTTCGCGTTCTCTAATCTTCTGATAAGAACCTGCTTCCACCCATTTAGAAAAATAATTAGTCAAAATTTATTTTAAAAAAAAAAAAAACTTTACCTTTCCGGGAGCCGGTGGCAGCGGTTCGACGATGTCCATTCCCCATTTCATGAACAGAAATGGATACACAAACAAATGTAAGGGTTCTTCCAGTTGATGTACTAGTGATACATAGCGTTGGCACTTATCACATTTTCGTTCGAAATCTTTGGCATCTTGTTCCATGCGAGGCCAATAATATCCAGCCCGTACCAATTTCAGCACCAAAGACTTTGCGCCTGAGTGATTGCCACATATCCTTTTGTGGATTTCTCTCATGATATAGTCAGCTTCTGATGCTCCTAAACATTGGTCCAACGAGCGTTGGAAATTCTTTCTATATAATTGGCCCTTCCTGAAGCTATAACGTGTAGCTTTGGTACGTAACGCTCGTGATGCTTTGGGATCGTCGGGCAACTTTCCATGCTCGAGGTAGTTGATTATTTCACTTCTCTAGTCCCAGACCAGACTAGCCGAATTCACCTCATAGTAACCATCTGTATCCAGGACTGAGCTCATCAGTTGTACCACCTTTTGGACTCCGATCCCTTTATTTCTATCGATGATCTTAAGTTTGCTAATGCATCCGCTTCTGCGTTATCCTCCCTCGGGATATGAGTGATTGACCACTCCTAGAATTATGCCAAAAGGGCCTAAACCTTTACCACGTATTGTTGCATACATTCTTCTTTGGTATCAAAGATCTCGTAAACCTGATTTACCACCAGTTATGAGTCACATTTGATTTTGATAACCTCGAAATCAGGTCCCCGAGCCAATTCGAGCCCTGCAATCAAAGCTTCTATTCTTCTTCATTGTTAGTTAAAGGGATTGTTATGATGGCCTGCCTTAAGGTTTCCCCCTAAGGAGTGATTAAGACTATTTCGAGCCCGGACCCTTTTATGTTCGAAGCTCTTTCCTTAAATAAGGTCCAAACCCCCGATGTCGATTCCGACACCATTACTACCTCAATGGTTTCCAGAGGTAGTATTCCCGGACTAAAATCGGCCACGAAGTCAGCCAAGACTTGTGACTTGATTGCAGTCCTTGGTTTATATTCTATGTCGAATTCACTCATTTTGACGGCCTATTTGGCCAATCTACCCGAGAGCTCAGGTTTGTGGAGGATATTCCGCAAAGGGAAAGTAGTCACCACAGCTATCAGGTGGCACTAAAAGTAGGGCCTCAGCTTTTGAGCAGCGACTACGAGAGCTAAGGCAAGTTTTTCCAAATGTGGGTAGCGAGTTTCTTCTCCCATTAAATTTTTCTAACATAATAAATAGGAAATTACGTACCTTTGACCTCCCGGACTAAAACCGCACTTACCGCAACTTCTAAAACCGCAAGTAGACTAGCAATGTTTCACCTTATTTTGGTTTCGAGAGCAATAGAGGGCTTGATAAGTACTTCTTCAGGTCCCTCATAGCCTACTGGTACTCCGTGTCCATTCAAAATTATTCTTCTATTTGAGCAATGTGAAGAAGCGATGACATTTTTCCGACAATCGGGAAATGAACCTGCTCAAAGCTGCTAACCTTTCTGTGAGTCTTTGGACTTCCTTTACGTTTGAGAATTGATCCGGGATATCATCTATGGCCTTGATTTTGTCGGGGTTTACCTCAATTCCCCTTTGTGAGACCAGAAACCCTAGGAACTTAACAAAACTGCCACCCCGAAAGCGCATTTCTCGGGGTTAAGTTTCATGTTATGCTTCCTATGGATGTCAAATGTTTCTTGTAAATGCTTAAGGTGGTCACCTACATTCAAAGACTTAACAAGCATATCGTCTATATAAACTTCTATGGTCTTTCTTATTTGCTTTTCGAACATCTTATTTATGAGCTGTTGATAAGTGGCTCCGGCATTTTTCAACCCGAAGGGCATTAAATTGTAAAAAAAATGTATCGAAGTTTGTTATAAACGAAATATTTTCCTGATCTTCCGGGTTCATCTTAATCTGGTTGTACCCAGAATAAGCATCAAGGAAACTCATCAACTTGTGCCCGGCCGTGGTATCAATTATTTGATTGATATTTGGCAATGGGAACGCGGGCACGCCTTATTAAGATCTTTATAGTTCACACACATGCGAAATTTATTGTTCTTCTTAGGAATTACTACTACATTGGCTAGCCTGTCTGAATATCTTACCTCTCTGACCGAACCGATTTTAAGCATTCGGGTTACCTCTTCTTTGACGAATTTATTCCTGGCCTCGGCAATAGGGCGTTTCTTCTGCCTTACCAGAGGTATGTTAGGATCCAAACTCAGCTTGTGCACGGCTATTTTTGTCGGGATACCTAAGCTCCGGGTGCAGTCTTGTCCCCAAATGGAATTTTCTTTCTAGGAATTCCTTGAGCAATGCAACTTGCTCCAGTTCCTCCGTCTTGGACTTCGTTACGTCCGTCTCTTCTGAAACTTGGAAATATCTTGACACCTGATATTGTTCAGACAACTTTGTTTCTGAGCTAACTCCTTCTAGTTTGGAAGTAGGTGTTAGTTCCTGTAATTGCTATGCCATGCATTCACTTCCCTTTGCTACTGGAAACTAAGATTATATTCATCTCTCTTGCTGCCGGTTGATCACCTCTTATCTACTTGATTCCTTCGGGCATTGTAAACTTCAGCAATTTGTGATATGTTGATGGTACAACTTTCATTTCGTGTAACCATGGCCTTCCCGGGATAATATTGTATCCCATGTCACCATCCACTACTTCGAAGAGAGTTTTTTCAGTACTCCTTCAGCGTTTGTGAGCAACAAAATCTCTCCCCCGGTCGCCACACATGCAAGGTTGAATCCAGCGAAGAGCTTTGTTGCCGGAATAATGCTTTCTGTGAGTTTAAGTTTGCTCCAGTACTCTCTATTGTATGATATTAGCCGAACTTCCTGGAGCACTAAAACATGTTTAATCTTAAAATCTAACACATTTAAAGAAATTACTAGTGCGTCATTATGCGGTAACAACAATCCATCTGTGAAAGTGATATCGTCTTCCCCGAGTCTTTTACTATGAGTTATTGATACTTTCGTCTTTTTTGCTATCGAGAAGGTGACCCCGTTAATCTCATCCCCCCGAAGATCATATTGATAGTTTGGTATGGGGGGTTTTCTCTTGCTTTTGAAAGTTCTGCGTTGTTTCTGTTACGACCATAATTGTTCTTAGCTCGGTCACTCAAGAATTCTCTGAGCTGACCACTCTTCAATAATGTTTCCACCTGCTCTCGGAAGTGTCAGCAGTCCCTTGTCCAGGGACCGTTCATCCATGGTACTTGCACCATAAGTTGGGATCTCTCTGGATGGAATCGGATTTCATAGGTCTCAAGAATCATGTATCTTAAATGTTTCTCATGGAGGACACCAACTCCACCATATTGACGTTGAAGTTATATTCCGATAACTTGGGGTAAGAAGGATCCCAAGATCCCGACGTCTCCTTATCCTTGAGTGATCTATTGTTTTGACTACGATCGGTCCCTCTGTCAGCAATGAACTTGTTTGCTGCCCGGAAGTTTCTGCCACTGCCTTCGGTCCGCTCGTAGGGCAAAAATTAGCCCCTCGAAGTCTTTCTATCCACGTCGTAGTCATTCTTTGATTTTTTTCTATTTTTCTCCCGTCCTTTGGCCGATGATGTAGAACCGACCTGGTCCTCTTCGACTCTTATCTTTGACTCGTACCGGTTGTGTACAACTGCCAAGTTGTTGCTTGAAACTCAAACAGGCTCTCCTTCAGCTTCAGGGAAGCGTCTGAACTTATCGGATTCAACCCTTTGGTGAATGCTTCAGCTGCCCATTCATCCGGACGGCTGGAAGCGACATTCTATCTTTTTGGAATCAAGTAACAAACTCTCAAAATAATTTAGATTCTCCCTATGTGATCCTAAATATGTTTGACCTTCGGAGCTTGCACTTTTCTGGCCCCGGCATGAGCCTTAATGAAAGAATCCTCAAGCATCTCAAAGGAATCTATGGAATGCTCTAGTAATAATGAATACCACGTTAGAGCTTCCCTCGTGAGAGTTTCTCCAAATTTCTTTAGCAACACAGATTCAATTTCGTGAGGAGCTAAATCATTTCGTTTCACCGTTATGTAGGTAATAATATGCTCATGTAGGTCTGAAGTTCCGTCATACTTTGGAATTTCAGGCATTTTGTACCGCTTGGGGATTAGTTCGGGTGCCGCACTCGGCTTGTACGATAATTGAACATACTTCTTTGAGTTCGGGCCTTTCAATACTGGAGGCGCGCAGAATTTGGTCCATGCGGGTGTTTACTTCCCTCATGAACTGCAAAAGTTCATCATTTAATGGATCGTTCTCGTTGTTGAGACCGGATCTGTTCTCCCCAGCCCCGTCGAAGCCAACTTCACCCTTAGGATTGTTGTTGTCGACTCTTTGCATTTTTTGATCTGCGGGAACAACAGGAGGAATTGGATCTCGTCTGTTTGCATTATTTGAAGCACCTGATAGCGCCTACTTCAGTTCCATCATAACCTAATCCTACCGCGCGAGATGGCCTAGAATGACTGCCTGTTGTTCTTGCAGGACTCTCACCGCGTCCGCTACATGCTCCTCATCAACATCATCGGGAGTTGTTTCCCGAGCCTATCGAGGGTACCGCCTGTCATGCTCCGGCTGACGTCATTCCCCTCAGTGCAGGTGTCACTGATTGAATCCTCGAAATGAGGCTGATCCTGTCGAATTTCAGGGTTGCATGTGTCGTTAACAGTGTTATCTGCCATTTTTCGTGATTTTTTTCTAAGACAAAGTAAGTAAAACACGTTTGTAGAAAGGCAAGGATCAATTTAACTGCACGACTGTTGGGCGCCAAACTGTTTACCCGTAAAACAGTACAGTTGAATTTATACATGGTCTCTAAACAAGTGAACTAATGTGATCCTAAAATAATGCAATAATTGAAGAAATACACAATACTTAACCTTAGAATGTAGATGAAATAGCAAAGATGATGATTCCGTGAACACTATTTTCGGGCACAGCGATGGTGAGATAAAAAAGCAAGAAGTAAAATTATGTAAAGCTTTGTATGGAATAGAGTGTTAGTTTAGCAAGAAAATTTGTGTCCTTTACAATGATAATAAAGCTCACTATTTATAGCTATGTCTAGGAAAGAGGTCTTATGATCATGCCCTCCTTTAATGTCAATTATGAGGGTCATTGATGAGTCATAGATGAAGATGTACGGTGAAAATAAATGTCAAATTCTCTGTAACGAACCGTAGCTCTTAATGCTGCAGAATATTTCCTAGTAAATGCTACCGGGCGCAGAGCATTTACTGCACTTTTATGAACGTTATCCTTTCCGATGACAAGCGGAACGGCTGCGTCCGGTCTTTGGCCATCCCCACCTTGGGTTCCACGTGTCCTCTTTTTAGACAACCACGTGCCATATCATATTTTACCCTATACAGTTAGTAGAAAGGCAAGGATCAATTTAATTGCACGGCTGTCTAGGCCCCATGGTGGGCGCCAAATTGTTTACCTGTAAAACGGTACAGTTGAATTTATACGTGATTTCTAGACAAGTGGAGTAATTTTGATCCTAAAAAATAATGCAATGGTTGAAGAAATACACAATACTTAGCCTTAGAATGTAGATGAAATAGCAAAGATGATGGTTCCGTGAAAACTATTTCCGGGCACAATGATCGCGTCCAATTCCACACCTCAAGAAGAAGAAAATTGTATCAAGTTATTACAAGCCATATGTCTCAGAATCATCAAATAAGATCAAATAAACTCCACCCCCTAAATAAAAATAAGCATTGTCCCCAATACTTAACAAAATAAGAGTAAAGGAAGGGAAAGAGTGAAGAAAAACTCCCTATAGCTCCTTGGACATCTAGGTGTCCCCAGCAATGTCACCACCCTCAGTCTCTTCCAACTGGATCTCATCATCCTCAACTCTGGGAGTGACTGGGTTGGTGAACATTTGACGCACTGCCTCGGCAGCAACAGAGTCTAGCTCCTCAGACTGGCCAGCTGGTGCCATCGCTACTGATGGTGCTACAAGATCTGGACCTAAAAGGTGTGGGTCAATCAGCATGTCGAAGGTGATATCTCCGCTACAGAAAGCTTTGTAACTGTCTCCGGAGCTTGTCCACTGATTTCTTGCTGGCCTAGGACTTCCTCATTTTCTTGACTTCTTTGCCCAGCTCTTCAATCACCGACTCATGCTATACCAGGTGTCCATAATGGTGTTCTGGTTCTCCAGGAGCTTCTTCAATGTTTCTTCCACAGTCGGGGAACCTGAGGTGCCTGAATAGAAGACTGTGCTGCAATAGTACTAGATAAGTCAGACAGCTTTGCAGTGGTTGTCTGCATCCAGTTGTTGAGGCTCACCAATGTCTGGGAGACTCGCAGCGCAGAAAGTGGAGCAGTAGGCATGGGCACCGGCTTCAAAGCTGAGGTGGAACCTGTGATAGGAACTGCAGTGCGAACTAAAGATGGTGGTGGAGGCTTAGCTGCGGCACTAGATGAAGGCTCGGCCGAAGTAAATGGAATATCAATTGCCTCTACAACCACCACCGATGACTCTTCAAACTGGCCTGTGGTGGTAGACGGCTGACCCTTTCTCTTAAGGTTGTGTGCATCCATCAGCGAGTACCATGAGAAAGGCTTCTTCGCCTGCACCTTTGTATCAAAGTCCCTCGGCTCTACCTGCGCATCCGTGAGATACTCTATAATAGTGTTGGGATACGGGTAGGACGTGTCATCTTGCCGAGCGATCATAGAGATATTGGGCGACATCAAGGCACCCACATTAATTGGGTACCCAGCCATGATGGAAGAAACTAAAACGGCCCGAGGGATCGGGAGATAGTCTCATTCTGTCATAGGTCCAGTCTGCTGCATACAAAGGTTTGTCACCCCTTTGCCTCAAAGCTCATAGTACTCCTGTGAATAGAAGCCCCAATGTGATCCATGGTGGTGGTGGCCAGGAGCTGCTAGCATCTCTGCTAACCAAGAACGAGTTGCTTCCCCAAGTGCACATTTCTCTAAGTACTCTGTGGGCTCGACATCATCAAATCCCAAGTATGTTTTCAATGTGTGCTGATCAAATCGCACTTTGAGGCTTCTCACCTTTGTCACCTTTGTCCCTTTCTTGATATGTGCCACATTGGCGTAGAATTCCCTGACAAGGTACTCCTTAGCATCCACCAATATCTGGATAAACTGCATCCACCCTTTGCATTCTCTAAATTGTCTCAATATTATAAGGTTATACCTCTCCGGGTCTTTCAACTGAAACTGTCACTCAAGAGTGAGCGACTTAACTGGCCACCATTGACAGAAGCTGGAGAAGGTGGCCAAGCTGACAAAACAGTCCTCCCATATATCTTTCTTCTTTGACCTTTCAAGGCCGGCAACTGTAGCGTCTCCCCCTCTGCTATCATCGGAGATGTCCTAAACTGATATCTGCGGTGCCTCGGGGACGGGAGTAGTGGAAGGCTCCGAAGCCTTACTAGCATTTTCTGAACCCTCGGAAGTGTTGTGTGATGATGAAGGCTCGTCCCTCAATTGAAACCTTCCTGACGGCCTAGACTATACTGCCGGTTATTTCTGAACAGAGGCTGAGTTTCCCTCTGATACGTCCCTAGATGGGACATAACAACTGGTCTCGAAAAGGTCTACACCTCTCCCTCTCCCCGCTGCTATTTTCTTTCTGATTTCATGTTGTTGGGCACTAGAAAAGGGTCTCTTCCCTCATCTCCGAGAAGGGCCACCCCTTCCTTTCGAAGTGTCGCCTCTGCCTCTAGATCAAACCATTTTCTGCACCAACCAAAGGTGATTGTTAGTTGCAATTCAAGTTCAGACATACAATGAATGTAAGGAAACACAAGAAGACACAAAGAGGAACACAATTGAAACATGCTTGCAGGATAGGGATATGTGGTCCGCATATTTTTCATTGTGGCCGTAGAATGGCCCTTGCGGACCGAACAATATCTCTTGCCGCAGATGAGGATTGCGGTCCGCACAATTTCTATTGCGGCCTTAGCAAAAGCCAAAATTACGGCAACTCTCTGATGACAGAGAATTGGCTGATGTGCTACCGCAACATGTTTTCTGCGGACCGCACATTTTGTCTTGCGGCCACACATTGAATCACAAATATGCACATTTCTCCGAAGACAGAAGAATGTTTGTTTTGAGGCCGCAATGGAAATTCTGCAGTCTGCACAATTTTCCTTGCAGCCACAGAATCATGCGTGACTAAAGGTTCCCTAGACACAACTTCTGCGGACCACACGATTTCTTATGCGGCCGCAGACTTCAAACAATTAAAGGTAGTATTTTTAACTAGGGCTTGCAATTTTTTGCACAAATTTTGACATGGTAACAGCAACAAAGCATGAAAATATAATATATTTACCCAGTCCCCAATTAGCAAGTACTCGTTGACCTACTATAGATTTACCCCCACAAGTAGGTACAATTAAACCCAACAGACAAATGGCCTAAAATTTGATTAAAAATCTATAAAAGAAAAAGATTAAAAAGATTGTGAAACATACCAAATGAATGTGTGTGAAGAAATGAGTGATCAACAGTTGCTAGACGTATGGGCAGATGATTTAACAAGAGATTTCAAATTAGTACCAGGTGTGTGCTCAAAGAGGGAAAAGGGGAACAGTGGCCCTAGCCTTTATTTATACTTATCAATTTCCCAATGGGAGGTGAAGTGAGTGCGGCCGAAGAATTCCAATTGTGGTCTGCACTCTGTTACCTGGGGGCTTAGGTGCCCTTTTGTTCTGCAGTCCGCAGTATTTTGTGTGTGCCCGCAGATTCCTTGTTGCGGACTGCAGATTTGTTGTTGCAGCTGCAGATCGACCCTTTTTTTGAAGGACCAACTTCAGAGAGTTGGCATTTTTCACATTCCACTTCTGTGGTCCGCAAGATAATTGTGCGGTCGTAGAGCACTTTTGCTGTAGCAACTGGAAATGTGCGGTCTGCACAATTCACCTGCGGTCCGCACAATTTTGCACACTTAGCCAGATTTCTGTCCACCATTCCTGTAAGGCACACTCGTTCTTGCAGCACACTTCAAATCAAGTTAGCACAAAAATGACTCCTAACTACAAAAGAAACAAAGAAAAGAAAAAACACTTGGGTTGCCTCCCAAGAAGCGCCTGATTTAACGTCGCGGCATGACGCAGAATACCATCAATTGAATTGAATCACCGCTACGACATGGCCATCTCCAACTTTTCGCAAATAGTGCTTCACCCGGTGGCCATTGACACGGAATACCTCATTGTTTTTGTTCTTCAAGTACAATGCACCAAAGGTGTCACACCCACAATTTCAAAAGGACCACTCCATTTAGACTTTAGCTTTGCAGGAAACATCCTCAACCGTGAGTTGAACAATAATAGAAGATTGCCTTTGTTCTAAATGTATTTTTCATGTAGATATTTCATCTTTTCTTTGTACAAGGACGAACTTGCATAAGCATGGTACCGGAACATCCAATTCATTCATATATGCAACCCTCAAGTTAGCAGCTACATCCCAATCAAGATTCAACTTTTTAAAGCCCACATGGCTTTGTGCTCAAGCTCCACCAAAAGATGACAAGCTTTGCCGAACGCCAACCGGTATGGCGACATTCCGATAGGTGTTTTGTAAGCAGTCCGATAAGCCCATAATGCATCATCAAGCTTCTTGGACAAATTCGTCTGATTAGCATTCACTGTTTTGGACAAAATACTTTTTATCTCCCGGTTGGAGACTTCCACTTGACCGCTTGCTTGTGGATGATAAGGAGTCGTGGCTTTATGAGTAACACCATACTTGCTAAGTAAAGTGTCGAAAGCCTTGTCACAAAAATGCGACCCCTCATCGCTTATGATAGCCCTCGGAGTACCAAACCTTGTGAAAATATTCCTCTTCAAGAATGCCACCACACTTCTCACCTCTTTGTTGGGTAGAGCAATGGCCTCAACCCATTTAGACACATAATCAACCGCGACCAAGATGTAGGTGTTTCCACAAGAACTCACAAAAGGACCCATGGAGTCAATACCCCACACATCAAAGATATCAATCTCCAAAATGGTAGTGAGAGGCATTTCCTTCTTCTTCGAGATTCCACCAGCCCATTGACATTCATCACATCTTTTCATTACATCATTTGCATCTTTGTAAAGAGTGGGCCAATAGAAATCGCAACTTAGCACTTTGACCGTAGTTCTTGTACCACCATGGTGACCACCATAAGGTGAAGAATGACAAGCCCCAAGAATTTCACCTTATTCTTCTTCCGATACACATCTTCTAATCACCCCTTCCATGCAAACCCGGAAAAAGTATGGTTCATCCCAATAATAATCTTAATAATCCCGTTTGAGCTTCTTCATTTGGTTTGAAGAAAACTCATCCGGGATGATTCCACACACAAGAAAATTTGCTAGATCTGCAAACCATGGCACCTCCTTCGTTGGAATAGCCAAGAGTTGCTCATCGGGGAAGGATTCATTGATTTCAAGGCCATCATGCGGCCTTCCCTCCTCCTCCAAATGAGATAAGTGGTCCGCTACTTAATTTTCACTGCCTTTTTTATCTTGGATGTCAATATCAAACTCTTGTAACAAAAGCACCTATCTCATCAACCAAGCTTTGGAATCTTTCTTGCTCGTAAGATAGCGAAGTTCCGCATGATCCGTGTGGACAATAACTTTCGCACCCATCAAGTACGGGCGGAACTTCTCAATTGCAAACACAATGGCAAGGAGCTCTTTCTCCGTAACCGTATAGTTGACTTAGGAACCATTCATGGTCTTGCTAGCATAGTAGACCGGATGAAAAATCTTGCTGATACGTTGCCCCAAAACAGCCCCAAGCGCTATGTTACTAGCATCACACATAAGTTCAAATCGCGTCCAATTGCACGCCTCAAAAGAAGTGTGAAATGCACGTTTGCAATAATAAAACCAAACTAAGCGTGGGGATCGAATCCACAAGGAGCTAAGATGGGAATTAGGGATATATATTTTAATGCGCGTGATTGAATTATCTTGATTTTCACTTTCACAAAAAGGTTTGTATGTTATTTCTAATTTTAAACTAAAGATTGCAGAATAAAGAGAGAAGACTAGGATAATTGTTTTTGAGGTTTTTCAAATTGATAAAAAGCCTAGGGTTGTGACCATTACCTAAGCGTTTGCATAATGGGATAAAGACCTTAATGCTTATTTTGTTAATCGGGGTGTACTATAGCTATCAGCTCTCAATTACCCACTCAATACCTCTCGGTCAGAGAGTGTTTTTGCCCAATTTGGCTTTATCAAGACCAAATGGGTATTACAAAAAATAGTTGATAAAAGCTCAAGTCGAGTTATTACTATCTCTAGGTTGAACCCTTTAATTGGATTAATCAATCTCTCGATTGACCCAATTCCTTGTTAGCCAAGTTTTCCTAGACTAAGTCTCTCTTTCTCAAGTAGAAACTAAGTCAAATAGACATGAACTAATATTTGAACCCATTAATTCCACAAATTAAAGCATGAACTAAGCTAAATAATAAACACTCAATCATAAACAAGCACTAAATTAGATACCCATAAGGTTTACACACTAGGGTTGGGTCAACCCTAGTAAAAATCTAGCTACTCATGCTTGGTTTTGAAGAAAAAAAAAGAAGAAAGTCTAATTAAACTCATAATGTAAGCTTAAAATAATAAAATCTATTGTAAAATACGCCAAAATATAGTAAACTTCCAAAATAGGCAAAGAAAAACGGCTATAGTAATTGCTGATGTCAAAACTTGACCTAATTTCGTGAAACTCTTCTATTTATACAAGTCTGAAAATCTCGAACAAAAATACCCCTCGAGAGGTTCTGCGGTCGCACTATTCCATGTGCGGCCCGTAGATTTCTTCATCTTGGCAGGAAGTGGAGTTTTGTCGCCGCACATTTTTGAACTGCGACCGCGAGGTAATCTTCTGTGGTCCACACAATTATGTCTGCGGTCGCAAGTCATCCTTTTGCGGTCCGCATAAGTATGTCTGCGGTTGCAAGACACATCTTTTGCGGCTGCACAATTCTTGTGCAGTCCGCAATTCTCAGAGGCCTGGGACTTGAAAATTTGCACTCTCTCTGATCTTAGATCCTAGCCCAGCTCTTGCGGCCGCACAATTCATGTCCGGTTCGCAATTTGTACAAATGTCTATTGGTTTTTTCTTCATTTTTTGCAGCCGCAGGTGAAATTCTACGGTCCGCAATTTCTTCTGCGACTGCAGAATTCCTTCTGCTGACCGCACATTGTGTGCTTCTGTGTTCTTTTGTTGCCTTGTGCTTGGACTACTCCTCTTTGAGTTGAATTTCATCTCGGGAGCCCAACTTCCAGCATTCCTGCAATTTTGTACAATTTCATCAGTTCAGGGAGCATAATTCAATGCTTTTAGACTAAAAAAATAAAAGTTAAAAGGCGCTAATAAGTAGTTAAAATCCCCACTTATCACACAGCGATGATGAGATCAAAAAGTAAGAAGCAAAATTGTATAAAGCTTTGTATAGAATAGAGTGTAAGTTTCGCCAGAAAATTTATGTCCTCTACAATGATCATTGGGCTCACTATTTATAGCTATGCCTAGGGAAGGAGGTCCTAGGATCATGCGCTCCTTTAATGTCAATTAAGAGGGTCATTGATGAGTCATAGATGAAGATGTAACGGTGAACATAAATGTCAAATTCTCTGGAATGGACCGTCGCTCTTAATGCTGCAGAATATTCCTTAGTAACTGCTACCGGGCGCAGAGCATTTACTGCACCTTTACAAACGTTATCCTTTCTGATGACAAGCGGAATGGCTGCGTCCGGCCTTCGACCATCCCCACCTTGGATTCCACGTGTCCTCCTTTTAGACAACCACGTGTCATATTATATTTTACCCTATACACTAAATAAATCAATTGATTTGTTATCTTTAATCTTAGAAGTGTTATTTTGAGAATATGCAATGTTCACTTGATTATATATTCATCATAATGACGATAACTATTACATCCCTTGCCACGTACATATTCATCACCGTGGCAATGACCCCGGTTATTATTATGTTATGTTCTATCTAAATATTTCGTTCGCTATAATATTCACTTCAAGAATTTCATCAAAAGTTCATTATTTTGTTGAGGCGCAAGAAGGCAATGATATTTTAAAGCTTCTTTCAAAAATGTGATACTTCAAAAGAAAATTTAAGATATAAATTGTGAAGGACAGTTCTCTAACATGTCTTCATCGGTAATCATAACGTGCCCCTGAAAATATTACCACTTCTAATGGTTATGGCCTTAAGGGCTAAGTGAATTTAGTCATAAAGTTACTTTGAACGGTAATATATAAATTGCATGTAACATCATCTAGAGTTTCAGTGAACCAATTATTGTTATCAAATTAATAATCCTTCATGTTGTTAACTGTTACAATCAGGTAACGACATATTCAAACTAAAAAAGACATATCTAGTATAATATACCGAACATTACGACATTAGAATGATGCAAAATAACTACTTATAAGTCTTCAACACTGCAGTCTTCTACCACTGCATTCAAAAATGTTGGTAGCACTAGAATAATTCATATCATATACGGATAGCACAAGGAGTGCGTTTTTGCTTTGATTGTAGGAAAATTGCTTGTGAAGTATTTTCATCCCATTAATTAGGGAAAGAAGAGCCGAGAACACCTAATTGGTTCTGTTACTTTACAGAATGCATGTTAATTAAACTATAAATATGCTTTGGCACATAGTTAACCTCTTTGGTTATTTCAGCATATTATTGTATGACCAAATACCAACAGTTACAGACCTTGTAGTTATATTAAAAAATTTATTGAATATTTGTAAATATTTAGATGGAACTTAGTAACAAAATGTGCCGTTGGTTTAGGGGTAAGAATAGCTGATGCTGCATCAACTTCATGTGTTCAGGAAGTACATTGCAGAGGAGTGCTGACGGCTAATTTACATAGATTACTTAATACGATATATATATATATATATATATATATATATATATATATATATATATATATATATATATATA
>MCJB01007424.1:6942-72620 GCA_002018475.1 Nicotiana obtusifolia
TTTTGTAATTGATTCAAATAAAGAAACTTATGTTCTCTGTGGGAAAGGATTAATCAATAATAGGACACTAAAACATAGATAAAAGGGAAAGAAAGACAACCAGCGAAGGGACAAAGAGTATGCCGGAAATATTGTATAGTTTTGTATTTCTAATCACATCCTTTGTAGCTTCGCTATAACGACTTTGTAGCTTAGCCGTAAACGACTCGTACCTTGAGCACTTGAGCTAAGCTCTCTGTGAAATAAAGCAATATAGTTTTGGTCATTAAAGAAGGGGCAACTTAACTTTAATTTGTCATGTTCAGTGCATATAAACTGTACACCACTGTACGAAGGTTACCAATTTCAGAATACACAAGTTATATATGTAGTACTGGAGAGCTCAACCCAGAAGGATATATGTCCTGGTGTGGAGCTTTGTTAACCTAAAATCTAAATCAAATTATTAGACTAAGCAATTAAATTTATGAAATTAAGCCATAAATAATCTCATTAAACCAAGGTAACAGAACCTTTGCTGACACGATTATAAGCAAAATAACGTAATGAAGTTGATAAACTAAACAAGTTAACGAAATTAAATTAAGAATGAGAGAGAGATTCTTACTCAGTGTCCTGGGTTGATTGATGACCAAAGAATAGTAAAAATAAGCATAAAACTTGGTAGAATTTATGTATAGATAATCGTGTATGTAAATCAGAATATATTACAACGATGGGAAAAAAAGGGATATTTATAGGTTAAGCAAATTGTAACCGTTCTGTCAATTCTTCCTGCCTGTTACAAGCTTTACAAACTGTACAATTGAATTTATATACGACTTTACGGATACATTATCTAACTTGATATAAAAATAAGAAATCAGATTCAAATTGAAATAAATGATAAACTAGTAAATGCAAACCACGCAGGTTGAACAAGCTTGGCCTTGAAGGTTGGTTACTCTCGAGTCAAAGATGCTGCAATCAGCGCCAGAACAGAGAGATAGATAGTAATGACTAGAAATAACAATTTATTACTTTGGGATGCGTGTTACAATATGCTTTACCAATAATCAGACCCTCTTTATATAGTAGAGGAGTCCTACTTTATGTACAATTCTATGTAAGGTCAAAAATCTCATGATTTGCTAATTAATCGATTTCATTGATACGTGCCGAGATTCCCGCCGTGATATCCGACCGGTTACAGATATTTCGGCCTTTCGTTATTTTGGTTTGATAATATTTCTCGAGCTAATTTGGAGTCGGGGTCAGTTTCGGGGTTACAGACTCGATAATCTTGAAGACACAGGTTCCAACCTCAGTGCTTAGGATAGAATCCAGAATCGATCTTCAATCCATTATATTTCATCCTGATCTGTCATGCAATAGGCGAGCTCGGTTTCTACCGTATACAGATAGTCCCCTCGTTTTTCAGAGAGTAAATGATGAGAAACGATATGAGCTTCAGATTCTCACTTCGATATATCATGACGTAAATAACAAAAACATGACGTTAAATCTTCTTGTTTTTCGGAGAGTAAATGATGAAAAACGATACGAGCGTCTGATTCTCACTCTGATAAATCATGACGACGAATTTATGACGTAAGTGATAAGAATAGTTGAAACGTCCCGTCGGTCCAGTCTTCGAGGCATTAAATGTGTGTCAGTTGACGGTCTGTTGTTTCAGAGTGCTAACCGCCGTCTGAGAAAGCTATGAACACTCTTTTCATCCATTCATTAGAACTTTTACATTCAAACATTTGCTCTTGTGTTTTAAGAAAACTTCATCACTCTCATCTTCTGATTTTCTGAAAGCTTAAGTTTAAAACTTCTTCCCTTCTGGTTTAAGTTATCCGCTAATTACACCTCCTCTTTTATAAGCACCTCCTTTTCTCCTCTATTTAGAAACATTGGCAAAGACTTCAAAATCCGTTCCTCAAAAAGAAAACCCCTCTTCCACGAGACTGTCAGAGAGCGTTTCGCCTACTATCACTGAAGAACTGACACCAAAACCCCCTCTAAAGATGTTCATCCCTGCGGGGTGCCCAACCAGAGCCGATTTCAAGGTTGAGAAAACCTCCTCGGTATCGGGTTGGTGCGATTCGGTCTTGAGGTATATATGTTCGGTCACCGACGATGTCCTTGAGAAGGTCAAAGAGGACTGCAACTGGGTCGATAAGCTCGTAGTGGTCCCTACCCCGGAGGAATCGCTCACCACCCACGTGGAGGGTTTTTTTAAGTGTTTACACTTACCTTTTTACGCTGGTTCCTTTATCTACAGTTAGTATAGCCTTTTGCAAAAGGTATGAGGTGACTCTTGGGCAGATTCATCCTTCGTTTTGGAGGATTGTAATTCTTCTTCGCTTTTTCATGAGCAAACTCGAAGGGTGTCCCTTTACTATCGATCACCTCATGTAACTGTATAGTCCTCGACTCTATTGAGTGTGGCTAATAAAACTTTCCCGTCGGGCCAGTAAGGCCCTATTCTCGAGCATCGACGAGGATCGAAACCGAGGCTGGTTGGGCCGATTCGTTCGAGTGAGGACCTCGAACTTTATCATTTTCCCTTTCCCCTTCTTCTTATTGATTCTTTGTGATGCAGCTGTTGCTCGGATGCCGGATGCAGTTCCTCGACTCAAGGAGTTGGTCAAGGACATCTTGTCGCAAAAACCCTATTTCGAGCGCGCGTGGCGCGAACTTTCGAAGGGCCGGTGGGAGGCCCGTGCTCATGGTGAGATTTCTTTACTGAGTGAATTAACACTTAGTTTTCTTAGCTGCGTTCGTTCTCACTTTTTCTTCCTTTGTAGGTCTTCCCAAAGATGTCGAAATGAGGCCCCCGTCCGTTGATGAAGACATCCTCCCCGAACCATCTGTAAGGCAGGATAAAGAGAAGAAAAGAAAAAGGGCTTCGAGTTCTCCGAACTCGGAGAAGAAAATACCAATAAGGAGGCTAGTGCGCAAATCCAAGGAAAGTGCCAACGTCGGGGAGGTCCCATCGGATTCGTTCAGTCGACTGAGGGACGAGTCCGAAGAAGAAGAAGAAGCCTCTGAGTTGATGACCCGCGTGAGAAGCGGTATCGTGCTGTCCCAAACTGGGGTAGCCGATGAGGAGGCAGTGGCCAAGGCCTCCGAAACAAGGTAGGACGAGGCCATTTTGCCTCGAGATGGGGAGGCCGACAAGGAGATCATGGCTGGTACTCCTTGGGCTGAGGGAAATGTCCCGAAGGATGCGTCTGGGGTGATAGATCTTTTCAGG
Organism: Nicotiana obtusifolia; assembly: GCA_002018475.1. NCBI lineage: Eukaryota > Viridiplantae > Streptophyta > Magnoliopsida > Solanales > Solanaceae > Nicotiana > Nicotiana obtusifolia. The sequence continues at coordinate 10,187 of MCJB01007424.1, forward strand.
TCACCATCATTCACCGACTCCATGATAAATGAGGCCTAGATGCTGATAGAACGACCAAATGAGGGTCTTCAAGGGGTGGCAGATTCCTTCAACAACTTCTTTGATGCCTTAGATTTTGCCGCTTCGGAGGATGTCACCGGGTTAGGAGACTTACCGGTACCAAAAAAGGTGCCGTGTTCGGGAGCCAGTGGATATTCTTCGAGTCCGAGATTAGTAGATCTGTTCCCAGCCTCGAGTGCAGATCCTAATCGGAAGCGGTCAATCATCATATCCATACCGGAGGATGCCCGGGTTCTCTCCGCCCCCCATGGGGTTGCCAGCTATCTTCGATGCCTGGTGAGTGAAAAGGATCAGGCCGAAATGAGCGAGGTGGAGGTCCCTTGTCTTCTCAATGAAGCTCAACAGGCATTAAATCATGTTACTTCGAATGCCTTTTTATTATGTACTTAGATTAATTTGCAATCAATCGTAACACCATTCTCTTTGTTCGCAAGCCTCGGTGCTTCATCACGAAACTTTTCTCCGGTATCGGGAAGAGTTAAACCAACACGAGGCTGAAACCCGGGCGCTTATTGAGAAGAGGGATGCTTACAAGCTCCTTAGTGAGAAGCTCCAGTCCGAGCTAGAAGAGGCTTGGAAGGAGCATGCCGACCTGGTCGAGCAGGTAAGATGATTATTTGAAGTCAGTGACGATTATTTAGAGACAATGGCTAATAACCCGAACCTGCAAGTTCAAAAGAAACTTGACCAGATCGAGCAGCTCCAGGCGGCGGTGGATATGGTGAAAGCAGAGGCCAAAGAATGGAAGAAAAATATGGACCGCCTAGCCTCGAAAAAGGAAACTGCCCGAGAACAACTGGCTTCGACTGAGTTCCAGCTCCGAACTGCAAAAGAAAATGCCTTGGTTCAGGCCAAAAAGATCGAGGAGCTTCAGTCTGTACTGAGCTCGGTGATCTCCGGCCAAGAAAATCTAGCCAAGGAACTTGAGGTGGCCAAGTCGGAGATTGCTGTGATTAAGACCGAGGCAGATGTGAGGGTGGCTCAGCATAAGGCTGATGCCGAGGCGGCTCAGGATCAAGTGAGAAACTTGGTGGAGCATATGAAGTGGCAATCCTGAAGGGAGGCCCTAAGGGAGCTCGAGCTCAGGGTTTTAACGTGTTGGCCGAAATCGAGAATGCCAAGGTATCCGAAGCCAATGTATGTGTACATGCTTTGTGTCAAGGTTCGAACAGTCTATATGAGCACGGTTCATTCGACCATTTGGCCCTTACATTGAATCTTATCGATCGAGACCCTTCAATTCCGAAGTCTCTTTCCATGCCAAAGTCGATATCGGAGGGTAATGCCCCCCAATGTTCAGGGTTGATCGAAGAAAGGCCTCGAATGCTGTTATGATAATCGTCACCGGTTCGTTGCCGACCTTCAATTCTAAGTTAGCACAATTTACTTGTTGCCTCGTTAAAAACCTTGCCGGAAAACCCATTTGGGACAAACTGGCTCAAGCAAAAAAGAGCGCAACACATGCTTTCAAACCTAAAATCTCGTACTCTCCCTTGTTGGTTACCTGCAGGGGTTAGTTTGAGATGCAAGTAAAAGGAAGAACGGAGCCGTACCTTAGCATTAATATCATTTTAAGTGTGTTATATTCCAGTAGTTCAGCAGTTGCTCGCCATTTATTGTTCCGAGCTTATAGGATCCTTTTCCGGTGATCTCGATAATTTGGTACGAACCTTCCCAGTTCGGCCCCAATTTTCCTTCGTTTGGGTTTTGGGTGCTTAGCGTGACCTTTCTTAGTACCAAGTCCCCTGTATTGAAGTGTCGAAGGTTGCCCCTTCAATTATAATATCATTCGATCTGTTGTTTTTGGGCTGCCAACCGGAGAAGGGCGGCTTCGCGCCTTTCATCTAATAGCTCTAGGTTTGTACTCATTGCTTCGTCGTTTGATTCCTTTGTTGCATATCAAAATTTTTTGGTACTTGGTTCCCCGACCTCGACCAGTATCAAAACTTCGGCACCATAAACCAAAGAAAATGAGGTAGCCCCGGTGATGGACTTCGAGGTTGTACGTATGCCCACAGGACTTCGGGTAGTATTTCTTTCCATCTTCCTTTGGCGTCTGTTAACCTCTTTTTAAGGTTTTGGAGTATAGTTTTGTTGGTGGATTCAACCTGTCCATTCCTACTAGGGTGATAGGGTGTCGATAGGATTCTTTTGATTTTGTGGTCTTCAAGGAATTTGGTTACGTTGCTTCCGATGAATTGTTTCCCATTATCGCATGCGATCTCGGCCGGCATTCCGAATCGGCAGATGATGTGGTCCCGAATGAAATCGATGACCTCCTTCTCCCTGACTTTCTAGTAAGCCTGGGCTTCCACCCACTTAGAAAAGTAGTCAGTCATAAACAATATAAATTGAGCCTTATTGGATGCCCATGGAAGGGGGCCAACGATGTCCATTCCCCACTTCATGAACGGCCTTGGTGACAAAACCGAATGCAGCAGCTCCCCAGGTCGATGGATCATCGGAGCGTGTTTTTGGCATTCATCACATTTTTGAACGAACTCCTTTGCGTCTTTTTCCATGTCGATCCCGTAATAACCAGTTCTGATTATTTTTTGAACTAGCGATTTGGCGCCTGAATGATTTCCACAGGTACCTTCATGGATTTCCCTAAAAACATACTTAGTATCACCTGGCCCTAGATATATTGCAAGTGGGACATCAAACGTTCTTCTGAACAAGGTTTTGTCTTTGGACAGGCTAAATGGGGCCGCCTTTGTACGCAGGGCCCTCGACTCTTTTGGATCCGAGGGCAGTTTACTGGATCTGAGATATTCCACATACTTATTCCTCCAGTTCCAAGTTAGGCTCGTCGAGTTGTTCTCGGCGTGGCCTTCTTCCACCACCAATCTCATAAGTTGTACGACTTCTCCCGAGTTGAACTCGTCGTCTTCAACAGACGAACCCAAGTTAGCGAGGGCATCAACTTTGCTGTTTTGATCCCGAGGTACATGTTGCAGAGTCCATTTTTTGAACTGATGTAATGTCACCTGTAATTTGTCCAAGTATCTTTGCATTCATTCCTCTGACCTCGAATGTTCCATTGACTTGGTTTATCACAAGGAGGGAGTCGCACTTGGTTTCGATCACCTCTGCCCTCAAGCTCTTGGCTAGTTCAAGGCCTGCAATCATGGCCTCATATTCGGGCTCAATGTTAGTTAATTTCACAGTCTTAATAGATTGTCTAATTATATTACCTGTTGGTGGCTTTAGTACGATGCCAAGTCCAGACCATTTTGCGTTTGAGGCACCGTCCGTGAAGAAGGTCGAGATTCCCGAGGAAGTTTCTGCATTAACAAATAACTCTCTTTCGACCTCGAGTATTAGGGTCAGTATAAAGTCAACCACAAAGTTTGCCAAAATTTGAGACTTAATGGCAGTCCGAGGTCGATACTCAATATCGTACCCACTTATTTCTATGGCCCATTTGGCTTATCGGCCCAAGAGTTCGGGCTTATGCATACCGTTCCTCAATAGAAAGTAGTTACGGCACATATGGGGTGACATTGGAAGTACGGTTTTAGCTTCCTAGAGGCGCTTAGCAAAGCGAGCGCTAGTTTTTCCAGGTGAAGGTATCTAGTTTCGGCCTCACCTAAGGTCCTACTAACATAGTAAATCGAAAATTGCGTACCTTGTTCTTTCCGAACTAGGACTCCACTTACCGCTATCTCTGAGACCGCCAAGTATAAGTACAGTTGTTCGTTTGTCTTCGGTATGTGAAGTAGGGGCAGGCCCGATAAATACCTCTTGAGTTCCTCCAAAGCTTGTTGGCATTACGGGGTCCACAAGAAATTGTTCTTCTTCTTCAACAGTGCGAAGAATTTTTGTCTCTTATCGGATGAACTCAAAATAAATCGCCCAGAGCGACTGTTCGCCCAGTTAGCCTTTGCACGGCCTTTACATTGTCCACGACCGTGATATATTCGATGGCTTTAATTTTATCGGCATTGATTTTGATTCCACGATTGGATACCATGAATCCGAGGAACTTACCCGACCCAACTCCAAATGCACACTTTTCTGGGTTTCAACTTCATATTGTACTGCTTCAGTATGCTGAAGGTTTCCTGCAAAATTTTTTAAATGGTCCTCTGCTCGCAGGGACTTAACTAACATGTTGTCAATGTAATCCATTGATTTTCCTATTTGTTCCTCGAACATTCATTTACTATGCGTTGGTAAGTGGCACCGATATTTTTTAATCCAAACGGCATTACGTTATAATAGTATGTGCCGTATTTAGTGATGAAAGAAGTTTTTTCCTAATCACCTGGGTCCATTCGTATTTGTTTGTACCCGGAATAAGCATAAAAAAAATTGAGGATCTCGTGGTCGGCCGTGACATCGATCAATACGGTCGATGTTAGGCAAAGGAAAAGAGTTTTTGGGGCATGCTTTATTCAAATCTTTATAGTCTACACACATTCTTAGTTTGTTCCCTTTTTTAGGGACCACCACTATGTTTACTACCCAATCCGGGTATTTAACCTCCCGAATTGACCCTATTTAAGAAGTTTAGATACCTCATCCCTGATGAAAGCATGCTTGATCTCGGATTGGGGTCTCCTCTTTTGTTTAACCGAGTGAATTTCGGGTCCAGACTTAGCTTGTGAGTGGTTATCTCCAACGGGATTCTTGTCATATAAGAAATAGAATGAGTTTTTCCTTCAGCTTGGAGCTTAGCCCCGTGCCCAGGTATACCTTTCGATAGGGCAAGCTTTCTCGCAATATGACTTGTTCCAACTCCTCGACCATTGATTTAGTGGCATCGGAATTATCGGGGGCTATAAAAGATCTTGGAACCCCATAATCATCATTCTCGGCTTCCTCTTGTTTGCCTTAATCTGTCGAAGATGGTATCAGTGATTGCTATTTGGCTGTGCCTTTTACCATTTGGTTTGGGCCCTTCAATGTCGAAACTGTAGATGCCGATATTACCTCCTCGACTGCGAACATTTCCTTCGCAGCCGGCTGTTCTCCGTAGACTGTTCTAACCTCGTCAGGTATTGGAAATTTTAGTGCCTGGTGTAGCGTTGAAGGCACCGCCCTCATGTTGTGGATTCATGGCCTTACGAACAAAGCGTTTTATCTCATGTCTCCTTCAATTACATAAAACTTAGCTTCCTGTATGGGGGTGATAGTGTTTACCGGTAATATTATCTCACCCTTAGTGGTTTCACATGCCATATTGAATTCGTTTAGAACTTGGACTGCAGGCACGATTTGGTCTGGTAGACCGAGCTGCTCCACGACTCTCGATCGAATGATGTAGGTCGAGCTACCTGGATCAATTAACACACGTTTAACTCGAATTTTATGTACGAGTACAGCTATTACTAGTGCATCATTGTGGCTGTACAATCCCTTCCACGTCCTCATTGTTGAAAGATAAAGTTCCTTCCGGTATGTAGTCTCTAGTTCGTTTCTCCCTAGTGATGGATACTTTGGTGCGTTTCAACATCGGCCCCTGAGGGGTATCGACCCCACCAATGATCATGTTAATGACGTGTTGAGGTTCTTCTTGTTCTGTCTATTTGTTAGAATCCTTGTTCCTGAAATGATTCTTGGCTCGACCACTTAAGAATTCTTGAAGATGCCCGTTATTGAATAGTCAGGTTACTTCCCCTCTCAATTGTCAACAGTCTTCCATTCTGTGACCGTGAGTGCCATGATATTTGCACATCTGGTTAGGATCCCTTTGGGTTGGATTGGATTGTAGAGGTCGATGCCATTTGGTATCTTTGATGTGCCCGATAGCTGATACAACGGCGGCAACATCGACATTAATGTTGTATTCTGATAGCCTTGGTGCTTCTTTAGGCCCGATGGACCTGTTGAAGCTGTTTTTGGTCATGAGTCCCCGGTTGCTCTGACCTCGGTCATTTCTCCTTTCATTTCCCATGGAGTTCCACCCAGACCCACTGCTTCTTCGATCTCCATTATATGGTTTATATCGATCCCTGTTTGGTCCCGGTTCACGATCAATGTCTCTCTTGACTCTATCGAGGGTTCTGACCGAATAAGCAGACCCCGAAGGGGCCCCGAGTTGGCCATCTTCGACTCAAATTTTCAACTGATACTGGTTATGCACGTCGGCCCATGTAACAGCCGGATATTCTATTAAGTTCTGCTTCAACTGCTGTGAAGCCATTGAACTTCTAATATTAAGTCCCTGCATAAAAGCTTGAAAAGCCCAATCACCAGCGACTAGTTCCAGGTCCATCTGTTCTATTTAAAATCGAGATATGAATTCTCTAAGAATTTCCTTATCCTTTTGCCTCACTTTTAAGAGGTCCGATTTCCTGGTTTCGACCTTAATAGCCCCAACGTGTGCTTTCACAAAAGAGTCTGCAAGCATAGCAAATGAGTCAATAGAATGAGGGGGTAAGTTGTTATACCATGTCATGGCTCCCTTTGACAAGATTTCTTCGAATTTCTTCAGTAAGACGGACTCGATCTCATCATCCTCCAAGTCGTTTCCTTTGATGGCCCATGTGTATGAAGTGGCGTGCTCGTTTGGGTCAGTTTTTCCATTGTACTTAGGAATTTCAAGCATGCGGAATATTTTGGGGATCGGCTTTGGAGCCACACTCGGAGGGAAAGGTTTCTATACAAACTTCTTAGAATCCAAGCCTTTCAATATCTGCAGCGCTCTAGGGATTTGGTCGACCCTAGAATTATAGGTCTCCACCATTTTATCGTTCGCTTTGAAATTTTCTTCTCCCCTGATTCTATTCGTTTTATCAGCTCCTCGAGCAATTTTATGATATCAGGTTTACTACCTAGCTCGTTCCCACTCATCCTTTTCGTGACCGGTTCTTCCCTGTGAGCGATTTCTCGAGATGGGCCGGGCTCGATCCTGCTCGGTGTGCGGCTCTAGTTTTGTAACTGAGCTATTGCCGCCTATTGAGCCTGCAACATTTCGAAGATCATTCGCAGATTGACCCCGTCCCCTCCATTGTTTTGAGTATTCTGTGCAATCGACCCAGCTCCACCACAGATGCTATTCTCGGGGTCGATAGGCAAATTTGCGTCGATAGTCACATGCGGATTAGCGTCAATCGGATTTGCGATCGGAATTCCAGCGGGGATCAACAATCGGTATCTCGTTACTGGGCGCTATGTTGTTGTTTTCACCTTGGTAACTGGACTCATTGTCAACGTGCAGAGGTGCTGATTGAGAGTTTGACATTTTTGTATTTTAGCCTGGAATCGAAGACACTTCAATTAGAAAGTGTAAAGCAGTGTGTGTTATGAAAATTTGTATCAAACAACCACTATTATCCTTAGCCCCACGGTGGGCGCCAAACTGTTTACCCTCAAAATCGGATAACAATTAAATTTACACGCGATTTTAAGGATACATGATCTAACTTGATACAAAAATGAGAAATCAGATTCAAATTGAAATAAATGATAAAAAAAGTAAATGCAAACCACGCAGGTTGAACAATCTTGGCCTTGAAAGTTGGTCACCCTCGAGTCAAAGATGCTGCAATCGGATCCGAAACAGAGGGATGAGATAATAATGACTAGAAATAAAAGTTTATTGCTTTGGGATGTTTGTTACAATATGCTTTGCAAATAATCAGAACCTCTTTATATAGTAGAGGAGTCCTACTTTAGGTACAATTCTATATAAGGTAAAAAATCTCATGATTTGCTAATTAATCGGTTTCATGTATATGTGCCGAGATTTTCGCCGTGATATCCGATCGGTTACTGATATTTCAGCCTTCCGTTATTTTGGTTTGATAATGTTTTCTCGAGCTAATTTAGAGTCGGGGTCAGTTCCGGGGTTACAGACTCGATAATCTTGAAGACGCAGGTTCCAACTCGTGCTTAAGTTCGATGGAATCCAGGATTGATCTTCAATCCATTATGTTTCATCCCTCTTCTGTCATGCAATAGGCGAGCTGGATTTCTACCGTATACACAAACATATCTCATACGTTACGCTTGTGCTATCCTAATCGTTGTGTTTAATGCAAAGTTTTGAATATCTCGGGTTTTTATTAGTACAAGGATGATAATTGTCCCGATGCCTTAGACCATCCATATTAGTGACACCAGAAGGAGGCTATCCGGTTTATGTGGATTAATAGACCCGGGATGATCTGCCCGGACGACTAAGAGTTCTTGAGTCTCGGCCAACCCAATACTTGTTAACTCGAGGTTAATGAGGAATCCCTTCCGTGCTTGCCACGTGTTGACTATGAACTCGTTTAGCTCTTGCTTGTCCTATCAAAGATTCTTTCCTTTGATATTGTTTTTCCAATGCAAGCTAATCTCCATAAATTATTTCCAATTCTTTAATAAATGAGGGTTTAATTGGTTCATAACTATCTTCACTGAAGATAAAAGTAAATAAATAGAAGCATGTTCATTCGAATTTAAGGTTTTAAATTGGATAGTCAGATAATTCAATATGATATTCTGTAAGATTGGAGTCTTGGGTTGGACTCACTCATCACCAGTCATTATCAAAAAAATAAATTCTACATACTTGACCAAAGAAAATAAAAAATCAGCCACGCCCGTGAGAGGTGTGCTGAAGACATTAAACAATCCTCGCTTGAAGACCGACAACTTGATTGATCATAATTTGCGCCATTTTTGAATCCGAACTACTAGTACTTCTAGCACCCTCTAGCTTAGTAATGGTTGCAATTGAAACCCCTTTTTGTTTAGATCACCTCTCTCGAGACTAAAGTATGTTATGTATTAGGATAGTGGCATGACCCAAACCAAATTTTAATAAGAAATCAAAATTCTATACACCTATAGAAGTATATGTAAAAACTTTAATGATATCTTTTTTTTCCCACACTTAGTTATATTATAGTATTCTTAATGATATATGACTTTTAACTTCACTCAGTAATATTATTATTTATATTATCAAGGTTTAATTCATGGTGATAAAATATTAGCCATGTGTTTATAATATATTACCTTGGATCACTACAACATTATGCATCTACAGCTATGAATTAAAAAAATCGTGACTATTACCTAGCAATAGGCATAAAAATTGAAATTCCGTGACTGTTCACAATTTGGTGAAATTTCTTAGCTACAAAAAGTAAATTAGCAAAGCTAATTCCTCCTTTTTGCTATAGTTGATTAGTATCGTGGCAATAACTTCAAAAATAGCTACACATTTATTGCTACACTAAAAATTTGTAGCTAATTGTTGGTTTTTTCCACGTATTTAAATTATTGCAGCAATAATAAATTTTTAGCCACAATAAATTATGTCAAATAAAATATTGAACATCTTTGCTTCAAGTTATAAAAATCGTGGCAAAAATTGGCTCAATATCGACGAATATCATGGCAAAATAACATAGCCACGAATTTATATAGCCACAATAAGTGTTGTAGCTAATTCTAAGTTTTTGCTATGCATTTGAAGTCACTGTAGCAATTGCAATCTTCTGGCCATGTACATTTGCTTGCACATAATTCTATAGCTAAAAAAATAGGCTTGCTTTTGTATGCGGGTAAAATCGAGCTGGTGGTGCATCTTACCCTCCGAAATGGTGAGTCAGGCTCGAGACATGGCAATAAAGGAGGTAAGATCGACCCCAAGTCTCACCGGGCTAGAACTCGGGGCCAGAACGCCTGTCTTCGAGAATATCGAAGCCATGGTCTCGGAATCGATCCTAGCATCGAGCGACTTCGAGCATTGTCAGCATAGTCAACAGAAGACCGAAGTATCCGTGACTGACCGGATATAACGGCAGGGATCTCGGCACGTATCAATAAGGAACCGGCAATCAGTGAATCAAGAGATCTTTTACCTTTTATAGAATTGTACCTAAAGTGGGACTCCCTACTATATAAAGGGGGTCTAATAATTCATAAACCGCATTGTAACACGCATTCCAAGGCAATATATCATTATTTTTTCTGTTATTAGTTCTTTTGTTTTCGTTCGTTAGTGCTTGTTGTTACGATCCCGGATCAAGGGAAAATATTTCACTAAGGCTTAAATCGTCTTCCTCGTGTCGTTTTAGCTTACTTCATCCTTATTTATTTAATTTGTCTTTATTTATTGCTTTGTGTCAAATAAATCCGCGTATCCTTAATACCACTTACATATTTAATTGTTATCCAATTTTGTGGGTAAGCAGTTTGGCGCCCACCGTGGGGCTGAGAATAATAATGGTTATTTAATATAAATTTCTATAACATACACTACTTTACACTTGTTCTTTGGAGTGTCTAATTTCAGGTTAAAGCTCAAAATGTCAAACTCCCAGTCAGCACCTTTACATGTTGACGATGAGTCCGGTCATCACGGCAAAAATAACAAAATAGTGCCTAGTGGCGAGGTACCACCTATTGATCCCATCGGAATTTCTGTCACCCGATTGACGCTAACTCATATATGGCCATCAACGTAAATCTACCTACCGACCCCAAGAATAGCTTCTGTGGTGAAGCTCGATCAGCAGCCCAAAATAAATAAGACATTGGAGAGGACGGGATCAATTTACGGGTGATATTCAAAATTTTGCTGGCTCAACAGGCTGCAATAGCCCAGTTACAGAATCAAAGCTGCGCGCCGAGTAGAATTGAGCCCGATCCATCCAGGGAAGTCACAGAAACAAATCGGTCGCAGAGAGGCCAAATGAAAATGAATCGGGGACCAACCCGGAGATCATAAAGATGCTCGAGGAACTGACAAAATGGATAGAATTAGGAGAGAAGAAAATCGAAGCTAATGACAAAAAGGTGGAAACCTACAATTCCAGGGTCGACCAAATCCCAGGAGCACCCCCGATATTAAAAGGCCTAGATTCCAAGAAGTTCATTCAAAAACCTTTTCCTCCAAGCGCGGCTTTGAAGTTCCGCATACTCGAGATTCCTATGTACAATGGAACGATTGACCCGAATGAGCATGCGACCTCCTATACATGTGCCATCAAAGGGAACGACTTGGAGGATTATGAGATCAAGTTTGTCTTGTTTTAAAAGTTCAGGGAGGCCCTGCCAAAAGGAGCTATGATATGGTATCACAACTTACCTCCTAATTCTATTGACTTGTTTGATGTGCTTGCAGATTCCTTCGTAAAAGCACACGCCGGGGCTATCAAGGTCGAGACCAGGAAGTTAGACCTTTTCAAAGGAAAACAGAAGGATAATGAGATGCTTAGAGAGTTTGTGTCCCAGTTTCAAATAGAACGGATGGACCTGCCGCCGATCGCGGATGATTGGGCCGTTCAGGCTTTCACCCAAGGACTCAACATTCGAAGCTCGTTGACTTCACAGCAATTGAAACAAAACATGGTAGAATATCCGGCTGTCACTTGGGCCGATGTCCATAACCGATATAAATCAAAAATCAGGATCGAAGATGATCAGCTTGGGCCCCTTCCGGGTCCATGTATCCCGTCAGAACCATCGATACAGTCAAAAGAGACATCGATCGTGAACCGAGATCAAATAGGGCTTTGTGTCAGCCATACAACAGAGACCGAAGAAGCAGTGAGTCCGGGTGAAACCCTATGAGAAATGAAAGGAGAAATGACCGAGGTCAAAACAACCAGGGACTCATGAGCAAAAATAGCTTCGACAGGCCCGTCGGGCCTAAAGAAGCGCCAAGATTATCAGAGTACAACTTCAACGTCGATGCTGCCGCTATCATATCTGCCATCGGATGCATCAAAGATACCAAATGGCCTCGATCTCTACAGTGCGTTCCATCCCAAAGGAAGCCTAACCTAATGTGCAAAATATCACAGCACTCATGGCCACAAAATAGAAGACTGTCGATAATTAAGAGAGGAGGTGGCCCGGCTATTCAACAACAGACATCTTCGAGAGTTCCTGAGTGATTGGGCCAAGAACCACTTCAGGAATAGGGATTCTAATAAATAGACCGAGTAGGAGGAACCTCAGCACGTCATGACATGATCATGGGTGGGGTCGATATTCCCTAAGGGCCGATGCTGAAGAGCACCAAGGTATCCATCACAAGGGAAAAACGGACTCGGGATTACGTGCCAGAAGGAACCTTATCTTTCAACGACGAAGATGTTGAGGGGATTGTGCAACCCCACAATGATGCACTTGTAATATCAGTAATTATAAATAAATCTCGTGTTAAGCGTGTGTTAATTGATCCAGTGTCATCCAACATCATCAGATCGAGGTCATGGAACAACTCGACCTACAAGTTCAGATCGTACCGGTGAACGTCGCCGGAACCATTCAGGAAGCCAAGTTCTTGTAACGAAGGAGATATGAGATACAACGCTTTGTTGGGGAGGCCATGGATTCACAACATGAGAGCAATACCCTCAACACTGCACCAGGTGCTGAAATTTCCAACACCTGGAGGAATCAAAATAGTTTACGGGGAACAACCGGCAAGGAAATGTTCGCGGTCGATGAGGTGATCCCGCCATCCACACTCTCGACATCGAAGGGTTCGATGGCTAAAGACGAGGCCAAATAGCAATTACCGGTACCAGCTTTGACAGAACCGAAGAAACAAGGGGTGGACGAGGACGACGACTATGGCATTCCCAGATCTTTCATAGTCCCCGACGATTCCAACGCTACTAAATCAACGGTCGAGGAACTGGAGCAAGTCGTACTAATCGAAAACTGACCCGATCGAAAGGTATACCTGGGCACGGGGTTAAGCCCCGAGCTCAGGAAAAAACTCATTCAATTTCTTATAGCTAATGAAGATTGTTTCACTTGGTCCAACCTTGTTATGATAGGGATCCTGCCGGAAATAATCACTCACAAGCTAAGCCTGGACACGAAGTTCCACCCGATCAAGCAGAAGAGGAGACTCCAGTCCGAGGTCAAACATGCTTTCATCAAGGATGAGGTATCTAAACTCCTTAAAATAGAGTTCATTCCAGAGGTTAAATACCCAGATTGGTTAGCAAATGTAGTGGTAGTCCCTGATAAAGGGAATAAATTAAGAATGTGTGTAGACTATAAAGACTTGAATAAAGCATGTCCCAAGGACTCCTTCCCTCATCGCATGATCGATGCAACGGTCGGCCACGAGATTCTCAGTTTTCTCGACGCCTATTCCGGGTACAACCAAATAGGGATGAACCCTGGGGATCAGGAAAAAACCTCCTACATCATTATGTACGAAACCTACTGCTATAACGTGATGCCATTCGGACTAAAATATGCCGGTGCCACTTACCAACGGCTAGTAAACCGGATATTCGAGGAATAAATAAATTAATGGAGGTTTACATTAACGATATGTTGGTTAATTCCCTGCGAGCAGAGGACCATTTGAAATATTTGCAGGTAACCTTTAACATATTGAAGAAATACAATATGAAGCTGAATCCAGAGAAGTGTGCATTTGGAGTCGGATCCGTAAATTCCTCGGATACATGGTATCCAACTGGGAATCGAGGTCAACCCCGATAAGATCAAAGCCATCAAAGATATCACTGTTGTGGACAACGTGAAGGCCGTACAAATATTAACCGGACACATAGCTGCCCTGGGGCAATTCTTCTCGAGATCTTCCGACAAGAGCCACCGGTTCTTCTCACTGTTGAAAACAAAGAATAACTTCTCGTGGAGCCCAGAGTGCCAATGGGCCTTGGAGGAGCTCAAGCGATAGCTATCGATCCCACCGCTGCTCCACACGCCGAAGACAAACGAGCAACTATACCTGTACCTGGTAGTATCGGAGATAGCGGTAAGTGGAGTCCTAGTCCTGGAAGAGAAAGGTACGCAATTTCCAAGTTATTATGTTAGCAGGACTTTAGGCGAGGCCGAAACTAGATACCTTCACCTAGAGAAATTGGCGCTCGCTTTTCTAAGCGCCTCTAGGAATCTGAAACCGTATTTTCAATATCACCCCATATGTGTTGAGACTACTTATCCTTGAGGAATGTAATGCATAAAAACGAGCTCTCGGGATGGTTGGCCAAATAGGCCATGGAGATCAACGAGTATGATATTGAATATCGACCCCAGACCGCCATTAAATCTCAAATTTTAGCAGACTTTGTGGCCGACTTTACGCCAGCCCTAATACCCGAGGTCATAAGAGAGTTATGGTTGAACTCGGGGACTTCTTCGGGGATTTGGACCTTTTTTACGGATGGTGTTTCGAACGCAAAAGGGTCCGGACTTGGCATCGTATTGAAGCCACCAACAGGCAATGTAGTTAGGCAATCTATTAGGACTGTAAAATTGACTAACAATGAGGCCGAATATGAGGCCATGATTGTAGGTCTCGGACTACCCAAAAGCTTGGGGGCGGGGGTGATCGAAGCTAAGTGCGACTCCCTCCTTGTGGTGAACCAAGTTAATGGGACGTTTAAGGTTAGAGAGGAACGCATGCAAAGGTACCTAGATAAGTTGCAGGTAACATTACATTGGTTCAAGGAGTGGACTCTACAACACGTACCTCGGGATCAAAACAGTGAGGCCGATGCCCTTGCTAACTTGGGGTCGTCGGCCGAGGACGATGAGTTCAATTCGGGGATAGTAGTACAACTGATGAGATCGGTAGTGGGAGAAGACCATGCCAAGATAAACTCAACGAGCCTAACTTGGGACTGGAGAAACAAATATATAGAATATCTGAAGACCGAAAAACCACCCTCAGATCCAAAAGAATCGAGGGCCCTGCGTACGAAGGCAGCCCAATTTAGCTTGTCCGAACACTGAACCCTGTTCAAAAGAACATTTGATGGCCCGCTCGCGATATGTCTAGGACCTGGAGATACCGAGTAGATTTTGAGGGAAATTCACGAAGGAACATGCCAAAATAATTCAAGCGCCGAATCATTGGTTCGAAATAATTAGAGCCGGCTACTACTAGATTGACATGGAAAAGGACGCAAAGGAGTTCGTACAAAAATGTGATGAATGTCAAAGCCATGCTCCAATGATTCATCAACCCGGGGAGCTGCTGCATTCGGTCTTGTCACCCTGGCCGTTCATAAAATGGGTGATGGACATCGTTGGCCCCCTTCCATGGGCACCCGGTAAGGCTTATTTTCTATTGTTTATGACTGACTATTTTTCTAAGTGGGTGGAGGATGAGGCATATGAGAAGGTCAGGGAGAAGGAATTCATCGATTTCATTTGGGACCACATCATATGCCGGTTCGGAATGCCGGCCAAGATCGTGTGCGACAATTGGAAACAGTTCACTGACAGCAAAGTAAGCAAGTTTCTCGAGGACCATAAGATCAAAAGGATCCTATCAATATCCTACCACCCTAGTGGGAACGGAGAAGAAGAGTCCACTAACAAAACCATACTCCAAAACCTCAAAAAGAGGTTGACCGACACCAAGGGAAAATGGAAAGAAATCTTGCCCGAAGTATTGTGGGCATTACCGTACGACCTCGAAATCCAGTACTGGTGCTACACCGTTATCGCTAGTTTACGGATGCCGAAGCTCTAATACCGGTCGAAGTCAAAGAACCGAGTCTTAGGATATGATATGCAACCAAAGAATAAAACGACAAATCCATGAATACGAGCCTGGATCTAATAGATGAAAGGCGCGAAGCCGCCCTTGTTCGGATGGCCGCCCAAAAATAGCGGATCGAGAAGTATTACAATCGAAGAGCCAACCTTCGATATTTCAATGTCGGGGACTTAGTGTTAAGGAAGGTCACGCTAAGCACCCGGAACCCAAACGAAGGAAAGTTGGGGCCAAACTGAGAAGGTCCTTATCAAATTATCGAGATCACAGAAAAGAGATCATACACACTATGAACAATCTAGAACATAACTCGCTTGAAGCGATATTACTGCTAAGGTACGACACATTCATTCCTTTTACTTATTTGTATTTTGAACTAACACTTGCAGGCGACCGTCAAAGAACGACACAATTTTTAGGCCTTAAAGCACGCGTTGCACTCTTTTTCCCTTGAACTGGTTTTGTCCCAAATGGGTTTTTCGGCAAGGTTTTTAACAAGGCAACAGTAAATCGTGCTAACTTAGACTTGAAGGCCGGCTACGAACCGGTGTCGAAGATCACGACAACAGTATTCGAGGCTTCTCTATGATTAGCCTCGAACAATGGGGGGCATTACCCTCGGATAATGACTTTAGCAAGGAAAGAAACTTTGTGATCAAATAGTCTCGGCTCAATCGATAGGATTTACTGTAAGGGCCAAAGGGTCAAATGAATCGTGTCCACATAGACTGCTCGAGCCCTTACATAAAGCTTGTACACATGTGCAATCGTATATATTAAATACAGAAATAAAAAAAAGTTTCTACCTTGCGGATAAATATCTTGTCCCTTAATATTTTTTCCTCTTAAGGAATTTCCTACATTTGATCCCCTAAAGATATCGAGCCCAAGGGCTGCCTTTATCCAGGTTCAAAGGATTGCTTTCACTCGGGGATTGCCGTCCAAAGACAAACAAGGACGGCCCCGACTATCAGAGCCCGGGGGCACAAGACCTATAAGGCAGCGCCCGAACCTTAAAGGCTACAACTATCCCATTTCGGGGACTGTTATCTTGGGCAAGCCTGGATAACTCGGGGTAACAAGCCACTGGGAAACACCCGAACTAAAAAGGCTACGATCATACTAAAATGGCTCGGACACAACCGAGACCCGTATCAAAAAATAAGGCCTTCAAAATTTCTAAATCGGTTCAACATGCTACCATCGGCAAAATTATAATCTAAAAATTTCTAAGAATTTTTGGGAAAGCTTCCTATCATACCGAGCCCCCACGAATCGTAAGAAAAATAATATCAAAAGAAAGGCCTGTCTGAACCTCTGAACAAGACCTAATTATTACATGCTAAGGCATTTCGATATCTTTGCAGTCCTAAAGAACAAAGCGAAAAGAAACGAGCTTAAAAACTGTTGAAGGGAAAGGCCAAACGACCTCGACAAAAACGTACAAAATACAAAAACAAAGAAAAACATACAAAATACTTAAACAGCTTGATCTCCACCGGAGCTCGCCTCGTCACCGGGACCATCAGAGTCTCCTCCCTCCTCGGATCTGCCCGATCCCTCGAATTCTTCTTCATCTTTAGGATACGCCAACTTCTTGGTCTCGTCCTTGGACCCCTTAGCGATCGCGATCTCGGCTGACACATCAAAACCCCGAGCATGAACCTCCTCGAGGGCCTCCCTTCGGCACTGCCACTTCGTGTATTCGACCATGTCCCTAAAGCGTTCCTGGACTGCCTCGGCATCAGCCTTATACTGAGCCACCATCTCGTCGGCATTAGCTTTGGTCACTTCAACCACCGACTTGGCCACTTTGAGCTCCTTGGCAAGGGTTTCTCAATTGGAGACGGCCAAGCATAGCTGAGAGTGGAGCTCCTCAATTTTTTGGGCCTGCACCTCGGCCTTTTCCTTTGTCGCCCGAAGCTGGACCTCTGCCGAGGTCAATTGTGCCCGGGCAGTCTCCTTTTTTGAGGCCAGGTGGTCTATCTTGCCTCTTCATTTTTCAGCCTCGACCTTGACTACATCCATCTCGGCTTGGAGTTGATCGATCATATCAATCTTCTGTTGGACCTGCGGGTTCCGACCATTAGTCAACGTGTCTAGCTCATCGTCACTAACTTGAAATATTTTTACCTGTTCAACCAGGTCAGCATGTTCCTTCCGAGCCACCTCAAACTCAGCTCGAAGGCTATTAGCCTCTCATTCACGTTGCTCGTTGAGGAGTTTGTAGGCATCTCTCTTCTCAGTGAGCCCTCGGACTTCAGCATCAAGCTGGTTCAACTCATCCCGATATTGAAGGATAGTTTCATGGTGAAGCACCGAGGCCTACAAATACAAAGAAAAATGTTAGGATTATCTATGGATTAGTCTTAGTATAATAGAAGAAATTGAAGTCATCGAGAGATATCTGAAGTTACCCGGTTCAGCGCCTGTTGTGCTTCGTTGAACAGGCAGGGCGCGTCTACTTCATTCCTCTTGGCTTGGTCTTCCTCGGTCACCAGGCACCGAAGGTAACTAGCCACTCCTACGAGGGTGGAGAGGACCCGGGCATCCTTCGGAACAAAGATGATGATGGATCGCTTCCGGTCAAGATCCACACTCGGAGTTGGAAACCAGTTGATCAGTTTTGGGCTCGAGGAAGACCTGCTTGCTCCCATAGAGGACTTTTCTTTGGCACCACTAAGTCACCCAATCTGGTGACATCCTCCGTGGCGGTGGAATCTACGCCATCAAAAAAGCTGGGGAAGGGGTCGCCCGCTCCATGGGCCCCCTTGTTTGGATGATCTTTCGTCATTTAGGCCTCGTTATATATGGATTCAGTAAACAAGGGTGATTCGGTGATGTCTATCACATCGAGTGCTTCTTTCGGGGCACTACCCGCATCCTAGGAAACCTCGACCCCAGCCTCCTCATTGACCTCCTTAGCTTGAGGCAGGTTAATCTCGAGGTTCTCTGGTTCGGAGGCCCCTAGCCCTTCGAGCTACGATGGCACGCGGGCCATCAGGACAAAGGCTTCTTCTTCTTCTTCTTCTTCTTCTTCTTCTTCTTCTTCTTCTTCTTCTTCTTCTTCATCTCTCAGCCGGTAGAGCAAATTCGGAGGTGGTGCTCGGGCACTGGTGCCTTCTTTTGCTTGTGCACCAGCCTTCTTCTTCTTTTCTTTTTCTTCGAGCTCAGGGAACTCGGGGGAACTCGGAGCCTTTTTTATTTTCTTCTCTTCAGCCTGCCTCGGAGCAGGGGGCTCGGCAGGTAAGTTCTCGCTACCGGATGGAGGCCTCAGTTCGGCATCCTTGGATAAAACTACAAAAAGAAGTAAAAGGAGTGAGGACTTGATGATAAAAGAGGAATCCAAATATTACCTACTCAGGAAATGAGTCTCACCATGGGAATGAGCCTCTCTACGGTCCTTTGAGAGCTTGCGCCATGAGTGGTCGGAGTAGGGCATCTGTGATAGGATATCCTCAACCCACTCCTTGAGTCGAGGGACAACATTCGTGACCCGAGTGACGGCTACACCACCACAAAACACTGATAAGAAAGAAGGAAATAAGTATAAAATCAACTTTCAAAAGTAAAATTGTGTGAGACCCCATGTTTTTTTTCTCTTACGTAATATACGTAATGTGGCATGGTTATATTAGGTATATATGATTAGGTGTAGCACATTGGTAGAATAAGAATAAAAATGTGTGGTAATATCAAGGAACTAAACTAAAGCTGTAGGTCAAAGGAAACAAAGGTTCGTGGTTAAAGAAATGGCACAGGTGACACCCCGCACGTTCGGAAGGTTTAAGTTAATTTACACCTGTGGGATAAGACCAAGAGTGTCAAATATGCTAAGAATAATGTGTTATGAGGAATTATAGTATCACACTGGTCACATGTTAAGTTTTGGAGTCAAGCAAGTTGCGAAATAAAGGTCGACAAAAGTTATCGTAAATTTCTTTAATAAATTTTCTAAACTTTGGGTCAAATGTATCAGACCATTTATCCCAATATATAAAGAGTTATGGGTCCCACAACATATCAAATCGAAGGTCCATGCGTCTACTTTGCAACCAAAAACACCTCACATCAAACCGACATCGAAGTAAAAAGTTATGACCGTTTTACCGCGGACTATCCGGGCTGAAACCGGGTTGCGAACCGAGTCGGGTCAACACAAGTAGTATAAGTCGGAAAATTCGACTTTTCAGACCTAAAAATATTTTATTTTCGTCCTAAAACAGTAAGAAAGCTGAAGAGAAGGTTCCATGGTGTTCTTGAGTGATTAAGGTGCGTTTTTAACGATTTCTACTATTGAAATTTGCCCCCGTGCCTAGAAACGCAATCTCTACGCTTTGCAATCGTTTCCCCCTTCTATTAGCTATGTTTGGAGCTATTCTTGGAAGATAGGAAATTGTTGTTCTTGCTGGTTCTTCAGGATTTATACTTGGTTTTCCAAGGTAATCATCTTGGGACTCTTTTATGATCGTTTTTATAAAGTTCTACGGACGTTTCGTCATGTTAGGGTTATATGGCAAATCTGCCGATTTAAACTCAATTATGAACTGTATATAGGTGAGTATATGCTGCATATATATAGTGTTTGTGAAGCTTAGGATGTAAGGAACAACTTTTGTGAAGGAACTACAGGCATTCGGACGTTCGTTGGAAAGGTATGGAAAGGTATGCGATACGAATGTGATTATGAGATCATGAGGATAAGAGTACCTATGAGCCAAGATTGGCTAAGTTCTTGTTATGGCCTATCATGTGCATTCAAAGTTCATATCATACATGGGATATTATGCATGGACTTTGAGCTATAATCGGAGGTAAGGGGTCTATTTGCCCGAAAAACTATATATATTGTACAGATGGCCACAGGTTGGCAATATGATACCGGTTAGCTACCGGAAGAGACCGCCATTGCTAGCATTTGGTTGGATATGTCATGCATTTGCATCAATATATATGTATTCACGACATACGATTACACGAACATACCATGCATATTTGATTACAATGAAGTCGGATGTCGGCCATGGAGGCTATCAGAGTTTCAGTGTCAGGTGGTATCTCTATTACCTTCTTTTTTTACATCAGCTATGTATGACTCTACTGCCTGCCTTACATACCAGTACATTTTTATTCGTACTGATGTCCCGTTTCGTGGGGACACTGCATTTTTGTTTCGTGCGTGCAGGTCCAGGTAGGGACTCTGATCGACCCCTCTGCTAGGATTTTGGGGTTCAGCTGTGAGTTAGTAAGCTCCACCTCTTCCTGGAGCTTTCATAGAATGGTTACTTTTGTTATACAGTTTGGGTATAGTCGGGGCCTTGTCTCGACAGTGCTTATGACACTCTTAGAGGCTATTGTGGACATGGTATTCTGGGTTTCTTTTTGTAGCTTTCAGTTTCCAGCCCATAGGCTTGTCATGTATATATATGTGTGTAGGCATGTATGTCTCCAATCGCGGCCTCATCGGCCAGCTAGTACTTTATTATTTTGGCTCGTCTACCTTTATTTATATGGCTTATTGTTATTTAGGTCATGACCTTAATGGTCCAGGCTTAGTATTTCAGATGTTGTGCTGCACGATCTGTTGGGCCCCCAGTTTAGTTAGCTAGTATGTTTAGCGGCTAACTCGATCGAATATAGTATTGAGTGCCAGTCGTACCTCCCCTAGTTTGGGGCGTGACAAATTATACTTACGCGATGTATTCCACTTCTCGGGGAATGGCATGCGCTCAGTTGGGATCAGGTCCGAAGTCCTCACTCGGACAAAATGGCCTTGCCAGCCCCGATCCCGGTCTTCATCAATACTTAAAGAATAGGGCTTTGCTGGCCCAGTGCACGAGCTTTATCAGCCCCCCTCCCCCCCGGAAGATTCGGGGACTGTACAAGTGTAGAAGATGGTCAATGGTGAACGAGCACCCATCGATTCTGCTCACGAAGAACCGGAGGAGGATCACCATCCTCCAAAGCAAATGATGAATCTGACCGAGGCATACCTCGTACCTCTTACAGAAATCTATGATGACCGAGTTCATCGGGCCAAATGTAAAGGGATAAGTGTAAATACTTTGGTATTCCTCGACATGGGTGTTAATGGATTCATTGGGGTTAGGAATCACTATGACTTTATCGGCCCAATTGCAGTCTTTTCTGACCATAGGGAGGACTTCTTCAATGATCGAGCAGATGTATCTCGAGACCTCCTCACATCGGCCTTGTACGGAGGAAGGTTTTTCAACCTTGAACGAGCATCCTCCAGGGATGAACATTTTCAAATGAGGTTCAGGTATTGGTTCGTCGACGGAAGCGCGCGAAACGGTCTCCTCGGCTTCAACAGCCGGCCACAAAGTAGAAGGGGCTTCTTTCTGGGGAACAGTTTTAGAAGTCTTTGACATTTCTTTGGAAAATGGAGGAAAAATGGGGAAGGAAAGAAATTGAAGGATTGTACTTGCTGGCTTGAGATGGAGATGGACAAGAGTTCTTGCAAAGGATCTCAAATAACCAGAGTAAAAGTGCTAGAAAGTATTGAAATCTTAAAGGTACAAGGGTAGAAGTTTGGATGTAAAGTTAAAATGAACAAAGGAAAGGGTATTTATAGTATTTCAACGGCAGTTCGCATCCAGGAATGGCCAACCGGAGGTTGACATCCATTTAATACCATTAAGACTTGACTGATGAGATGTTTCAGTTGTTTTGTCGTTTTTGTCACGGTGTACCGAAGTAAGAATCAAAGCTCATGTCGCTTCTCTCGTCTACTCTTTGAAAAACAAGAGGACTATCTGTATGCGGGTGAAATTGAGCTCGTGGTGTATCCTAGCCTCCGACATGGTAAGCCAGGCTCGAGACATGGCAATAAAGGACTGAAGATCGATCCCAAGTCTCACCGGGCTAGAACCCGGGGGCAAAACGCCTGTCTTTCGGTAATATCGAAGCCATGGTCCCAAAATCGGTCCTAGCCTTGAACGAATTCGAAGAAACATTGTCAGCATAGTCAACAGAAGACCGAAGTATCCGTGACCGGCCGGATATTACGGCAAGGATCTCGGCACGTATCAATAAGGAACCAACAATTAGTGAATCAAGAGATCTTTTACCTTTTATAGAATTGTACCTAAAGTAGGACTCCCCTATTATATAAAAGGGGTCTGATTATTGATAAAACGCATGTAACACGCATTCTGAGGCAATATATCATTATTTTTTCTGTTATTAGTTCTTTTGCTTTCGTTCGTCAGTGCTTGTTATTACGAGCTCGGATCGAGGGCAAATATTTCACTAAGGCTTAAATCGTCTTCCTCGTGTGGTTTAAGCTTACTTCATCCTTATTTATTTAATTTGTCTTTATTTACTGCTTTGTGTCAAATAAATCCGTGTTTCCTTAAAACCACTTATAAATTTAATTGTTATCCGATTTTGAGGGTAAACAACTTCAATTTTCAAAAATCATAGCAACTGTTGGGCCATAATTTCTTATTGGGTTTCCGCTTACCAGGAGATATAATATTTATAGATACATTTATTTGTCACAATAGATAATTTCTTATTTGGGTTTTTCCTTATCAAGAGATATAAATACATTTGTGTCTATAAAAAGAGGACAAATATTTGAAACACCTTGCGTAAATTATGATATAAAACTATAGAGACTAGGAAGGCAAGAGGTTTAGTCACTGATTCATTAGTTAGAATGAATGCACGGGACTTCGGTTGGATTCGTTAGAGTTTATAAATCCAAGTATGAAATTTATTAAAATCCTTATAACGACATAACTATTCCTAAATCAAGTGTTATGCATCGAGAATTTGTCAACAGAAAGAACAGTCGTTTCAACTTTAGCAACCATGTTTAAGCTTCAATAAAATCTATTTCTATAAACAACTATGCTATGTTTAACAATACGTTTTTTATTAATTTAACAAAAATTTCGTCATATTTTTCTCTGTAACTGGAGAATCCATCAACATAACACCTAGTTGAAAAGATCATTCAACTCAATCCAACTACAATTATCAAGTCAACACTATTGAATATTAACTCATAATCAATCAAAGTAATTGAATATAATAAAGTAATACATAAATTCTTTAAAATAATAAAAAACTAAACATCATCCTCAAATAAATAAGTAAAAGTTTAACATTACTTGAGGATAAACAAATATGCATATAAGGCTTCTAAATATCTACAGTAATAAATCTTCATCATCAGTTTCAGGTTCTGATTCGATGTCTTCAATAATATCATCATCTAAAGTAACATTAGTGCTGATAACATCAAGAACATTTCTTCCCCAGTTCATAAAGTCTTTATCTTCCTCAAACGTACACGAGAACTCTTGAGCATTTTGTTGAAAAGTTTCTTCATTGACAGCACCACCAGTAAAATAAGTAGAATGACTATTCAAGACAACAGACCAATTGGGATGAAGATTAACCTTGACATAAAAAGCTTGTTCTGCTTGAGATGCAACCACAAATGGTTCATTTGTTGCTAGCTTTCGGTAAAGCCATGTTTAACTATCTTCATTCCTTTTCCAATTTGATCAACATTCGACCAATCACATTTAAATAAAACAATCCGTTTACCTTCGAGATATTGAAGTTCTAGTATTTCGTCCAAAGTACCATAATAATTTATATTTTGACCGTTCATTATTCCACGTACTAAAACACCACTATTTTGCTTCACCCTGTTTCCTTCGAGTTGTTTAGTATGAAATCTAAAACTATTTATCGCATACCTTTTGAATCTTTGGACTCCATCAAAAGGATCTCTAGCCAAAGAATACAACTCGCAACTTACATGTGAATTTCCTTTCTTGCGCATTTTCACAATCTGTACAATAATAAATAAATAAAATAATGATGCTAAAGAAGTATTACAAATAAAAATTAACAATGTAATGAAAACTTACTCGATGAAAAAATCAATCGTCGAAATTCATGTTCCAATTGTTCTGCTCGTACTCATTGTTTAAAATAACCATAATAATTGAGAAAAGACTAACAAAATCAAGTAGAAATGTACGATGGCATAAATAAACATAACGTAGAAATGGTTGAACTTCTTCACAATTTCTCAAAACATAAAGATGAGCTTGTTTTCGCTCAAGCTCTTTAAGATTTCTGGATGTATCTCTTAATAAAGGGCAACCCTTTTGTTCAAAAGTTGATATCCACTCAATGTCTCAACCTGATCACCTTCATAATTTTTGTCCACTGGATTATTCTCTTTTCCATTTCCATGTAAGTATCTTGAACAAAATATCAGACTTCTTCAACAATATCCTTCTGTAATACATCCTTCATGTCGACATCTATTACGAACATAAGATTTCAGTTTGCGCAAGAATCTACATGATATAATAGGCAGCTAAACGCTTCGCATGATACATTAATAAACCACAAAAAAATTAAATTGAAATTATGAAATACAAAAATATACCATTTTATTGGGTACATCCACCTGTATTGTACAAGTCCAGCAATCATAGCCTCTCTTGGAAGATGAATGACCAAGTGCACCATAATATCAAAAAATGCTGGTAGGAATATTTTTTCTAATTTGCTTAATGTTATCGGAATTTGAGTTGCAAGTTGATCCAAGACATAAACTCTCACTGTTTTTGAACACAACTCTCTGAAGGAAATACTTAGCTTAGCGATAGCAGCATAGACATTGCTCTGCACAACTTCGGAATTGCAAAAGGAAGCAGTTGTTTCAAAAGAAAATGAGAATCATGACTTCTCAGTCCATAAATTTTACGATCCTTTAACTTTACGCACCGTGATATATTTGAAAAATAACCATCTGGAACCTTAATATTTTTCAAAAACTTGCATACTTTAGACTTCTCATCTGGTGGTAAAGTATAGCACGATGCTGGATAATACCACGTTCACCTCTTTGAGTTGCTTGCAAATCTCTTCTTATACACATTTCCTTCAAGTCATGACGAGCATTTAGATTGTCTTTTGTTTTTCCTTCCATATCTAATAACGTTCCAATAATATTTCCCCACACCTTTTTTTCAATGTGCATGATGTCCCACCCCGTTTTCTCGCTAAAGGGATTTTTGAAGTGTGACAACTCTTCTAAATGAGGTATTAAAACAGAAGAGTCGCCACCTAACGATTTTAAGGTGCGTTTGGGAACCTATTTGTAGATAGCTCTGTTTTAACTAGTCCGTGTCACCAAAGATCGGGTAAGGCTCAAATTACCTCAAAGAGAAGGTGTTAGGCACTCTTCGAGGTCCACAATTGTGGGTCCCAGCCGAATTTGAAACTATGTGGATTATGTAATTAAGCTAGGTGATCAAATAAGCAATGAAAAATATAAATATTGAAGACTTTTATTATAATACATAAGAATAAATAACTGGTATAAGTCTTAAAGATTACAAATGTACAACTGCATTGGTCTATGTTAAATAACTAAGTGTAAATAACAACCATATAAAGAAAAAAGGAGGGGTCCTAAGTTTTTTAGCCTAAGGATCACCCTGTGCAACATAAATAATACTTCGCGACTCCCTTAAGGTAGGGGTTGCTCATATTATTCAGCGGGCATAGAATATCATCTCCTGGTACCCAATTATTATGTTGAAGTTGTTACTTAAAGGAGCTCTAATAAACTGTATCCTATGCGTGCACTACCCGCCCCATACCTATGGTCCAGGAGGCTTTGGACCTACTATGAGGTGGTTCTAAACTCAACTTAGGTTGCTCAAAATGAGAAAGCCAGGGGACACTAGAAACAGATAGGACTTCATGTTAAGACAATTAAAAGCCCAAGTTAGCCTCCACACATAGACAACAAATGCACGCGGCAGAATAGGCAGTAGATGATTTCAGAATTAAAAAAACTTAGAGTCCTATAAGCATGGTTTCTAAGTGATTCTGAATTCCAGCATCGTATATGCAACGTTATTTTTCTAAATGGCTTAGGCGAGGAGGCAGTAAAATGTTTGCAAACTCAGAATTATTAGTGCTGATTCCGTAAATATGCGTCTTAGGCAGGCGACATTGTCCTATAGGTATGATTTCTAATAGTGGAATGATTAAGCAGTGAAACAGCATTGGGAGTCCAGTATTAACAATGTTCATCTCATAAACAATTTTTAAGCGAGTGACAACGTCCTATAGGCAGGATTTCTAACAATTGACAATCAGACTTGATTTTTATAACACCTTATTCCTATAGGCATGTCACTAGGCGGGGCTATGTTTTGAAAACAACAGAAGTAGTTGGTTGAAAGATTAGTGTTCTATAGTCATGATATCTATATGGGCAGTACACTAAAAGTAATAGAACCAATTGACCAATTGATTATTTGAAGTCTCATAGGCATGGTATCTAGGTTAACAAAATCATATGTTATACATCCTATGGGCATGCTGTCTAAATGCACAATAGTAACATAGAATCGAGTATGGTAAATACTTGAACTAACATGTTTGAACAGTGTACAAGTGAGGTGTGCATGATTCCTATGTACATGATTTCTATTGATGTGCAGAAATAAAGCAAGTTAAACAAAGTAGCACATAAAACATATAGACCCTATAGGCATGTTTTCTACCCTTTCATGCAAATATTAGAATGCCCCAGCTCCCTTTCATTAATCTCCCCATCATTTGTTATTACAAATCATTACAGGCCCAAATGACATAGTATAAACCTAAATATGACTAGTTACAGGATGAAACAACTATAAGCCCAATAGAACAAACACTGGCCTAATGCAAAACAACTCAGGGATTGTCCCAGGCCTTCAATGGTCTTAATCTCCGCACAAGTGCAAAGCCATACACCACTTATCATGTAACTTGAGTCCCATGCTCAAACCCAACAAGTAGGGCCCAACACTAGGCTTAACGAATAATCTTACTTACCCAAACCATGCCAAAATCAGCCATACATGTGATAAAATATTCATAGAATTAACTAAACAACTTAAATGCTTAGTTCTTAGAGTTGTAGCTAACAACAGCTCTAGCCAAGACACATAAACAAAATCAGGCTAAATTGCAAGACACACAAGGCACGTATAAGGAAGTTTTATGCTTATAATGCTAGAAACAAAGTTTAAGAGTGACATGATAGTAAACCATTCCACAAAGTTTCAAAATGAAGCATGATTCAGAATCAACCTAGGGAACCTTAGATGAAGGTCTAGCAGATTCAAGCAAGAAATAAACAAAGCACAACCATCACATGAAAGTGTCCATCATGAAAACTCAAATGAGCAACGTAACATACCAAACTCATGATCAAGCAATTGCTTAATGGATCAGGGAAAAACTCTAGCATGCTGAATATTAATCACAATATAAGAGACATGTTAATTTTCAGAAGCAAGATAGGTTAGCATTGGACCTGGCATTAGTTGGCTATACATGAAAGGAGAGGCTGGTTATGATGTTTACCTTAAGGTGTCAAACAATATTGAAGAGCATATGATTGCATAAGTAGAACATACATTAGAACTTAAATGGCATGGAAACAGGCCTTAGCTAATCAGTACAACATCAAGAATTTAGCAGGTAGGACAAGAATGACTTAACAAGGTCTGAAACACATGAATTGATTGATCACAAAGATACAGAACCAGGCAGGGAACATGCACTAATTCACAAGTAGCAGGGAAAACATGTTTGGGTTGATAACATGATAAAGAGTTAACTCTAGGAAAAATATAAATTGCACATGAGTGACTCAACAAGAATTAGAACGGGTTCTGGGCATGACTCGCCTCATTACTAAAGTACAGACCAAGGCAGGAAGCTAAACTCAGACTACGGAATAGTGATAAGGATTCGAGCACACAAATTAGAACAAACAAACTTAAGAAAACAGAACCAGGGCAACAAATAGGTAAGTTCGATTACTAGAAGGTATAGAGCCTCAAGAATAGTTTCAGAGCAGACAATAACATGTTGGTTCATAAAAATCTCAGAGACATAGATATGCAGAACACGAACTCAAACAAAGAAATTGAAATTGCAAGAGTCATAGGTACTTACCAGTTACAGATTAATGAACAAGTAAACAAGAGGAATAATTTCAGCAACACTTCAATGTCAATAGAAAAACGAACGGTAGAACCCAGGAATCTTAGTGCGTCAGAGTTCCAAAGGGTTTTGAATGAACCCTGGGCAGTGCTAACACTGAGAAAAGTTTGATAATCGAATTCTGGTGGCCTTGGCTTTCAGCCGGCCAAGAGATTGAGCCTCAAAGTAGTATAAGACGAGTAAGAATATAAAAGTAGTAGTAGTTTCAGTGATTAAGGTCTGTCTAAAGGAAAAAGGGGAAGGGTTTATATAATAGAAAAATTAAACACACAAACAAGGAAACACAGTCGATTAAACACAAATAAAGAAAGAAAAGCATGCGAAATCGATTTAGAATCAATTTAGGAGAAAAATCAGGCGAACCCTGGTTCAAAAGGAGAACATATATGGTCGAAATATCACTGAATCGGACCCATATAGCCTGATAGTGAGTGTATCCAGAAGAAATATCATCTAAATCTCAAAAGTTGCAGGTGATGGTACTTGATTTGGGAGATCAGTACTTGCCAAAAATGGGGCAAGTACTATGTAATACCATAGTCTTGTAAGAAACAACTTGATGTTGCATAGAAGGTAAGGGAATCACGGATTGATTCCATTTTGGGGCCAGATTTGGAGAAGATTCGGAGATACGGCGGCTAGGGTTTCTCAAAAAAGAAGAGAATAGAGAGGATTTAGGGGCAGCGGACGGGTAAGATGAGGCTAGGGTTTGGGTGAGGTTGATTAAAAAGGGGGAGGTAGTTTATGAGCCGTTGATCTCTGAGATCAACGATCAAGATTAAAAGAAAGAGTGTGGCGGGTCAGTGAGACGGGTTGCAAACGGATTTGTAAAGGGGTTGTTTGGTTTGGGCTACTGAAGAGTTAATGGAGACGGGCCATGTTTTGGGCTTTGATTTGGTTCGGAATTACCTCAAAATTGGGCTACAATTTAAATACACAAAATTCATAAAAACAAATTATGAAAAATGACTGATAAGTAATAAAAATATTATTCATGCAGTAAAATGCTTTAAAATAACAGCTTAACGTTATAAAAATATAAGAAATGCTATTTTATTATAAATGATATAATAAATACAATTATGCATAGAATATAGGCTATTTTTGTAAAATTATGTAAATAGCTTAAAAATATAAATATAATTATATAAAATAAAGTAATATATTATGAAACATATATGTGGGTGCAAATAATAAATTTGGATGATTAAGTCATCAGAAAAATAATTTAAAGGGTTAATTAGTATATATTCAAATAATTTAAATGCAAGAAATCAATTTGAAAGCTTTAAAAACTATAGAAAATTATAGAAAATACTTGTATGACTCTTGTAAATTGGTGATGATGCAGGAATGATATTTTAAAAGCATATATAACCTTTATAAAAACATGAGGGCAAAATTGGGTATCAACACATAACATCTAAATTGTGATATAATAAATTATTTTTCCAATAAGGAAAGTCTGAAAAAGATGCTTTTCTTCCTCCTATTATGAGTGGCTTTACCCTTTCGTGTCTTTGTTTCTTCTGGGTCTTACCAAATTTAATGTCTTCCAAGCTAGCCAATTGATTCAAAATAACATCTCCAGAGAGAATATCAGGAGGAGGTCTTCTTTCTACTTCCCCATTAAAGTTGTGTTTATTACCCCACCACTTATGATTAAATGATAAAAACCTACGAGCACCTATGTAAGAGAACTTATGAGCATACATTAGACGAGTAGATAGAGTCTTTTTATTGCATGAAGGGCAAGCCAAAGCTCCTTTTATGCTCCATCGAGACAAGTATGCATATGCTGGAAAATCATTTATAGTCCATAAGAGTGCATCCCGCATACAAAAGTTCTCCTTTCTTGAAGCATCATATGTATCGACTCCATTATATCACAATTTGTGCAATTCATCTATCAAATGTTCTACGTAGACATTGATGTCATTTTCAGGAGCTTTAGGACCAGGTATCAACAAAGATAGGAAGCAACATGGTTGCTTCATGCACATCCAAGGGGTAGATTATATACACTAAGAATCACTGGCCAAGTACTATGAGAAACACTTAAATTGCCAAAAGGATTTATCCCCTCATATGCTAATCCAAGTCTAACATTACGAGGATCTCTAGCAAAATCCGGATTAGATGTATCAAAATATTTCCATGCATTAGAGTCAGCTGGATATTTAAGAACCCCATCTTTCAAACGCTGATTATGATGTCATGTCATGTCTGAAGCTATTTCTGATGACATAAACAACCTTTTCAATCTTGGTTTCAAGGGAAAGTAACATAGAACTTTTCGAGGAACTTTCATCCCATTATTTCCTAAAGTAATCGCATTAGCTTTTTGACCTTCAATTGAAATTTTCACCTAGACTCACCACAAACCAAGCAAGATTCAGCATTTGCATTATGTTTCCAAAGTAACATACAGTCATTTTCACAAGCATGTATTGTTTCATAACGAACACCTAAATTTCAAATCAATAATTTTTACTCCATAAAATGATTCTGGTAAAGTTTCACCAAAAAGAATTGCTCACTTAATTAACTTCTTTATGCTCTTAGTTGCTTTATCACTCTACCAAAAAGACACTTTTTAGAACAGTTCCACAACCAGTGACAACTTGGAGAACTGCTCGCAACCAGGCTAAAGCTGTTGTGCAGCATCCTCCAACAATTTGGAAAATTCAGAAGCAGGTTCTAAAGTATAAACATGTTTGCGCTTAACCCCACTAGAATAATCCATGATTTTTGGGCTAGCAGTATCATAAATCATTTCAAATATATCATCACCTTGCTTTTTTCTTATTTCCTCGTCTTATTTCATTATTGTCGGTGCTTTGCTCTTTAGGTGCATATTCTCCATAATAAAGCCAACGAGTGCACCCCTTGACTATCCCAAAATTTATTAAATGTTCCCTGACTTCATCTCTAGTTTTATGAAAAATATTGTTGCATTTCTTACAAAGACAAGGAATTTCACCTTCTAGTTCTGTGTGCTCAAAAGCAAATTGAAGAAAATCCTCAACTCCTTTTAAATATACGTTGTTCAATCTATCTGTACAACGAATCCAAATCTTGTCCATTTCAAATTTCCCAAAAAGAAAAAATAAGATCAATATACATCAAAAAGAAATTTTTTCCAGATTTTCAAGAGTTAAGCACAACTGCAAATCAAAAAAATTTAAAAAAACACAAAAAATATAGTTAAATGCCTCTCAACTATCTTTTAGCATAAGAAACTATTATGGATTATCTCATAACATGTCATTAACACCAACCAAACTAAAAGAGGACGAACAAAAAAGTTGACAAACAGAAGGCATGTCTAAATGTAAAAAGGAATTTCTAAATGGTTTAAAAGGAATTTCTTCAAGACCAACACAACAACATGGGGCCATTTTAAGAATCGAGAAACAAAAAAAAAAAAAAAACTAAGAACAAATTAACTCCAACCAAACTAAAAGAGGATGAACAAAAAAATTGACAAATAGAAGATATGCTTAAACGTAACAAAGATTTAAATAGAATTTCTTCAAGACCAACACAATAATATGGTGCCAAGTTAAGAATCCAGGAATTTAAAAAACGAAGAACAGATTAACACCAACCAAACTAAAAGCGGACGAACAAAAAACTTGACAAACAGAAGGCATGCCACGATCCCAATTTTTCTCCGTAGGATTTCGTGACGACACCTAATTTTAAAGACTAGGTAAGTCTAACACTTACTAAATTAATGGCAAAATTCAACCAACAACTATTAATTATAAAACAGGAGTTTCTATACAAAACCAACAATCCCAAAACCGGTAGTACAAGTTATAAGCTCTACTGAGTTTACTAGAAAATCCCTAAACACAACTGTTCTGGAAGAGAAATAAAACAATACAAGATAAACTTTCAGAAGGTGACTCCGAGGCCTACGAAAGAGACAACAGATTTACCTTGAGTCTCCACAGCAGACTCGAACAACTACCTAGTGAACAACCAACTCCAAAGTACCTGATCTCCACAAAAATGTGCAAAAGCGTAGCATGAGTACACCACAGCGGTACCCAGTAAGTATCAAGACTAACCTCGGTAGAATAGTGAAGAGGGACAGTCAAGACACCTACTAGCCTAAACAACACGAACAAGTATGAAGGTCAACTAACGGAGAAATAATGTTAATATAAAGCTAAACATGGTAAGGAATGCAAAACAATACTTGCAATGATACACTAGTAACAATAATTTTTAACAGGAAGCAATCATGTAATAATGTTGTAGAGTAAACTGAACACAATCTAAGTCCGGTGAGACCAAATAAAGGAAAAATCAGTAACAACTCAATAAGAATAACCGCTTTCACATCATATTTATCCAAGAATTTTCACGAGGTGCCAAACTTTATAATCACAGATAGCGAGTCCCAATTCATGAACGCTAATCACCTGGCATCTTGTGCCCACAGTACAATTCATAACCGCACAGACGACACACGTGCCAAGAGAGTGACAATATATAATATCCGCACGGACCACTCACTTGCCAATAATAACAATGACTCATGACCGCACGGACAACTCACGTGCCAATAGAACAACTCTCACACAGAAGGCAAGTAGACGAGAGTACATATAAATGGTCAATAACATTAGAATTCATCTTCTTAAAATGATATGGGTGATTAAATTACGTGTATGCTTGTGCAAGTGTCCTGCCACAATTCAAGTCTACAAGTTGAGCAAAGACAATGAATGGAACACAAGAAACGATCACCACAAAATGTACAGTGTAATAAAGACAGTAATAAAATTGAAACAATGAATAGTACAACAAAATTAGTTACACAGAACTAAGAAAATATTGCAACATAGAGAAAGACAATTAATGGTATGTTAAGGAAACAATGATCAAAGACAAGTACAAAAGAATGGTGAAATGTCAACAAGAGTCACTAAAGAGGTACAACCTCGTAGTCTCAAATCACAAAATGAATCGCAATCTTTCCTTATATTACTGCGGGACCCTTTACATCTAGTTTTGAAAATTATTTTTTCCGAAATAGCACCTGCGTTTTAGCCCACCTTATCACACCACATGGCTTCTAATAGTTCCCCTACTAGCCACACGTATCAAGCCCACCTTACCTCACTGCATACATTTCAACATACAGACCTTATACCACCACATGCGTATCAATATCACAACGTATCACAAATCGCACCTCAAGTGCCCAAAATCACAATTTGCCAGAGAAACCAAACAAAAACACAATTTCACAATAAGGAGCCCACGACTCAACCACAACGTTCAGCAGTAGCAACAACAATAATAACACGAGAATACGGCAAGTAAATCATCACCAGAACTTCAGAACACAAAGAAACGGAAGAATGAGCTCACAAAGAAAGACACAACAGGGAATAATAGTCTCAACAAGAATAACTCAATAGGGAGAGATAATGTGTAATAATGATTCCATAAAAGTACAATTCGACAACAAGAGAGATAGCAAGAATTAATGACCCCAAATAGAAATACGTCAACAATGAAAGGGATAATAAACTTCAATTAAGATTAAGCAATTACGGAAGGGATAACATGACAATAAAAGAGGCAACAACTTCAGTTAAGGCACATAAGAGTTTAATCGGCAATAAGGATAGAACATGAAGCAATTAATTCTAAATAAAACACGTAAGGGTAAATTTAGTAGATGGGAAATTTAACATGACAAAACAACTTCATATCAAATCAACATAAGAACCTAAGAGCCCTAAACGGCCAAATTTCCACAAATAAGCCTGAGCACGTACTCGTCACCTCGCACATGACCTTCACATGACACAATTAACACAAATGACTCAAATCCAAAGAGGTAGTTCCCCACACAAAGTTAGGCAAGATACTTACCTCAAATAAGCTAGACCGATACTCTAAAATGACCTTCTGGAGTGAAACAACCTCCGGACAGCTCAAATCTAGTCAAAATAACTTCAAATCATAAATAAAACTCATAGGAAATAATTTCGAATAATAAAACTTCGACCTTTAATTAAAACTAAAAAGTCAACCCCCGATCCCGCACCTCAAAACCCGATAAAATTCACAAAGCCCGAACACCCATTCATATACGAGTTCAACCATTCAAAAATTATCAAATTTCGATATTGAATCGCCCTTCAAATCCTAATTTTACATTTTCAAAATTTTTTACAAATTTTTCCCGAATTTTTAACTTAATTCACTAATTAAATGATGAAGATGACAAATGAATTCATGAAATATAATAAGATTCGGGTAAGGAACACTTACCCTAATGAATTGCTTGAAAAACCCACAAAAAATCTCCCAAAGTCGAGGTCTATAACTCCAAAAATGATATAATTCTCAAACCCTACGACATATATGTTCTGCCCTGCGCCTTCTGCTTTTGCGGACAGGATTTGTGCACCTGCGCACTCGCATTTGCGAGCAAAGTCCCGCATCTGTGGATTTCACTCAACTGCCAACCCCTCAGCAGCTGTGGACCTTCTTTCGCTTTAGCACAACCACAGGTGCGACGCCCCAAGTCGCTTCTGCGCAACAAGTCGCTTATGCGACCAACATATCGCTTCCGCGAAGCCGCAGGAGCGTGCCCATCACCCGCACCTGTGAAGCCTCCCAAGCTCAGCCTTTCTCGCTTCTGCGCCTCCATCATCGCACCTGCGACCAATGGTCCGCAGGTGCAGCCACACCGGAACTTTGCCCATAACCAGCCTTAACCAACATGCTCCAAACGATCCGAAATCCATCTGAGCCACTTGGGACCCCGTCCGAATATGCCGACACGTCCTATAATATAACACGGACCTACTCGATACCTCAAATCACATCAAACAACATCAAAACAACGAATCGCACCACGAATCGAACTTATGAATTTCCAAATATTCCAACTTCCAAAGCTCGTGTCGAAACATATTAAATCAACTCGGAATAGCGTCAAATTTTGCATGCAAGTCTCAAATGATATAACGAAGCTAATCCAACTCTCGGAATCGCAATCCGAACCAGATATCAACAAAGTCAAATTATGGTCAACTTTTACTGCTTAAGCTTCTAAAACAAGAATCTTTCTTCCAAATTGACCATGAATCATCCGAAAATTGAACTCGGCCACACATGCAAGTCATAATACGAAGCTGCTCGAGACCTTACGCTGCCAAACGGGACTCTAATTTTCAAAACGACCGATCGAATTGTTACAAAACATGTCTAAATGTAATAAAGGTTTAAATAGAATTTCTTCAAGACCAACACAATAACATGGTGCCATGTTAAGAATCTAGAAATAAAAAAACTGAGAACAGCTTCAAGGTGCTTTTAATTTAAAATGTTGATTGGCAAAAAAAAATTCAAATGTTAAACTCTTTTTAGGCCCGCTCCTGCAACACAGTCTCGTACAAAGAGATGAATAAGTTCACATAAATAAACTAGTAGTACCATCTTTCACAGTAGAAGACGCAACCCCAATAGACAAACTCCACTTTTAGCCCTCACATAACAACAATCAGTATTCACCGCAACAATCAGTATTCTAAAAAGCCCAAACATTGAACCTTCAGCTAGAAAAAAAAGTAATACAGAGACTTCTAATTTTAAGAGACATCCACCTTGGCCTTTTCTTTTTCTTTACCTTCTCCAGCAAAGCCACATAAATACGTCAACAAGGCATCTCCGATATTATCAAATCCAAATCCAAACTCGAACTGGACAAATAGGACTAGGTTCGTATGAATATTCTCAATTTGCAGGCTTTGTTTGTCTCTTGATTTCAATATATAGTTACTGAACTCACATATAACAACTCATTTTAATATTTTAATCCCGTAAAGTACAAGCCCCTTTTTCTCCATCCGTTGGAAATTGAATTTTCTGGTTGCAACTGGAATTTCACATGGCAAAGTATTCATCTGCTATTCTATTTAAAAAAATAAAATCAGAAAAACACTTCAGATAGACAATGAAAAAATAAACTCACTGCTGATGTCGCTCGATGATGCAAGAGGAGATGAGATTGAGGTTAAACTTTAGCTTTGAGAGAGAAATTTTGGAAGATAGCGTTAGGGATTTCTCATGGGAATGGGACGTTTAGCTCTAAGGATACAATATGTGTCTAAGTTTCATAGTATACACTTTGGTTCCAATACTTTATACTATTGAAAAATTAAAATTTAATTAAAATAAATAGATGGCTGTGTCTAATAATTTAAAATAGTTATTAATATAGAAGTTTATTTGTAGCGTAGTTTATATCAAATACATAATAAATTTAAATACTATTCAATCATTAATAAGTTATCTATACTATAATAAATTAAAGGCATGAATACACTTAGCAAAATATCATTCATCTTTTTTACCCTTTAAAAATAACTTTCACAATAGACGAAATTATAATTTAAGTTACTTTCCTAATATTTAGGACTTTAAAATTATTTTAATTTTACATATTAAATCTTTTCTTATTAATCTATATTTAACTATGTTTGTGTCTTCTCGAATGAACTTTGAAAAATCGTTTCAGAAATTCTTAAATCTTCAAGGGCTATGTATTTTTACTAAAACTAAAAAGAAAGCATGATAACTTGTAAAGTTGAACTGATAAAATTATAATTATTAAGTTGGAATAAAATTTAAGGTGAATATACTGAATAATAATTGAGGAGTTTTATGAATAGATTTTTGCTTTATTGAGTAAGTTATATAGGATCAATATTAACAATTGCAGAAGCATAGACTTTATTTTTATAAGTCAAACACAGTATTTTTAAAAATTATGTAATTTTCTTATAAAAAATTACTCATGAGATGAGGAACACACATAATACGCATCTTCACTAGGTCTCGCTTAAGCTTCATCCTGATCAAAATGCTTTGAAAATTATAATTTGACTCGAACATGTTTCATCGAAGATAATATTTTTATCAACTATTGTAATTAGAGGTTTCATCATTCGAATCGATATAATGTTACAGGATCTTACTTGTAAGTTTTAATATAATTAAAATAAATAGGTGATTATATTAACTTGATTAACTAATTATATCTAATTTAAATAACATTTCAGTAGTTAAGTCTCACTCGAAGCTTCATCCTAATAAGTGTCTCGAGAATTATGATTTGACTGGGACATGTTCTATCGGAACAATACATTTTATCGATCTAACGTAAGTACAGGTGGTCATCGTTCAATTTGATTCAATTTTATAGGATCTTATATGTAAATTTTAAATATAATTAAAATAAAAAAATGGTTGTATATAATAATTTAAAATAGTTAATATAGAAGTTTATCTGTAGCGTAGTTTATACCAAATACATAATAACTTTAAATACTATTCAATGATTATACTATATTAAGTTAAAGGCACGAAGACTCGTAGCAAATATCGTTTGCCTTTTATACCATTTAAAAATAACTTTCACAATAGACGGAATCCTGAATTTTTTTTGTCCTTTCTAGGTGTCATGATATAGCTAATTAAATTTAATATATTAAATCTTTTCTTATTAATATAGCTAATTAACTATGTGACTTCTTGAATGAACTTGAAAGTAGCTTTTGAAATATATGTAACGACTCGATCGGTCTTTTTGCTTACTAGATCTCCGTTCCCCTAATTAAGACTCCCCGTATGTGCTTCTTCTATTTTATGACTTGTGGGGATGGTTAGTTCGGGTTTGGAAGGGTTCGGGTTGAAATCAGAATACTTAATTTCTTAATAGTGGCTTAAAATGGTTAAGTTTGACTTGAGTCAGCGTTTTGAACAAATGACCTCGGAACCGGAATTGACGGTTCCAATAGGTTCATATGATGATTTTGGTTTGGTGTGCTATTCTTATTTTTGATGTTGTTTCACGCTTTCTGAGGGTCTGAGACGAGTCCGTTTTATGTTTACGAACTTGTTGGTATGTTTGGACGAGGTACAGGAGGCCTCCGGTGCTATTCGGACGATGTGCGAAACATACTTGAACCTCAAAGAAAGGCTGAAGTAGCAGCAGTTTTGGTGCATTCGCACCTGTGAGAAGCTAGCCGCAGGTGCGAGCCAACGAGCGCAGGAGCGGTTGGGAGTAGACTGGCCAGTCGCTTCTGCGTTGGAGAGATTGGAGATGCGGAGGGGGGCATCATGGCAAGGTTGCAGGTGCGCAAGGTGAGCCGCTGAAGTGGGCTCGCAGATGCGGAGTTTTTTCGCAGGTGCGACCAAGGCGTGAATTTCCCATAGAAGCGGCGAAGCTGCCGCAGGTGCGAAAATCGTTGGGGCAGTGAGGTGCATTTATATCGGACTTAGGCTCATTTCTCTCACTTGTTGGTCGGGTTTAGAGCTCTTTGAAGAAGGATTTTCACCTGGCACTTGGAGGTAAGTAATTTCTAAACAATATGAGTTTAATACTTGCATTTTGGGTAGATTCTTAACATATAAATTGTAGAAATTGTGGGATAAGTTGAAAAACATAGATTTTGATAAAAATGGGATTTAACCATGAAAATAATTATGGAATTGGCTAGAAATTATATATTTGAGTTCGTGAGGTTATGGGTAACATTTATCTTCGAAACATTCCGAAATTCGGGCACGTGGGCCAGGGTGAATTTTAAGAATTCTCTAATTTGGGTCGGGTAATTACTTTAATGGCTAAATTATGAACTTGTGAGTGTATATTGATTAATCTATATAATATTTGGCTAGCTTCGGATTGTTCAGCACCAAGTTGAGGCTTTAATATTTGTGGGCCGGAAACTGAGCTTTGGGACGAGGTAAGTCTCTGCCTAACCTTGTGAGGTGGAATTTACTCCATAGGTGTTTTAAATTACTATTTGCTTCTAATTGTGGGGGCACGTATGCATAAGGTGACGAGAGTCCGTGCATAGCTACAAATCATTCTTATGTCCAGGTAGTTTTAGTTTCCAATCATGAAATACTTGTACTGTTTGCACTTTACTTGTTAATTTAAGTGCTTAAATCATATTGAAACTTGATAAATGATTGGTAAAGACCGAATTTCACTTAGTTTGAATTTTGGCGGGTTACTTGACCATTAATAGAAATTGTGCTTCCTTGTGTATTAGTCTTGTGATAGCTTTCAAATCGGATGTTCGTAGAGTATTCTCTCTCCTTGTGGAGCGGGCCGAATGCCTCAGCAGTATAATAGATGCATCTATGATTCGTGTCGTTCGATCCTCAACTATGTACATATTATTCTACATCGGGTTGTACGACCTCGGCATAAATCGTGCGTGATGAGGCTCGGAGCTCGGTTACACTTGATATTGTATTTATGACTTGAGATGTTATAATTTATTTATTGGCCCGAAATTGATGGAGTTAGTACGTGTCAGTTGGAGATTTTTAAATTGACTATCAGTTAAAGAATCATTTATTCACTGCCTGCTATTATGTTGTTATTATTATTATTATTCACGCATTTTATGCCTATTTAGAAT
Source organism: Nicotiana obtusifolia (assembly GCA_002018475.1). Lineage (NCBI taxonomy): Eukaryota > Viridiplantae > Streptophyta > Magnoliopsida > Solanales > Solanaceae > Nicotiana > Nicotiana obtusifolia. The sequence goes on from MCJB01007424.1 coordinate 50,243, forward strand.
TTCTATATTTTATTTGTTGGCCCACAGTAAGTGTCGATGTCGACCTCTCGTCACTACTTCTTCGAGGTTAGACTACATACTTACTAGGTACATATTGTTTATGTACTCACGCTACACTTCTGCACTAATCGTACAGGATTTGAGGCAGGAACATCTGGCATTCATTCAGGTGTGCACCTCCGTTACCCTGAGTCATAGTGGTGAGCTGCTCTCTGAGTCCGTTCTGCAGCACCTGCAGTCTCTCTTTTGTATTTACTTTTTGTCTATCTTATTTCAGACAGTAGCAGGTGTTTTGTATATTCTACTAGTTGCTCATACACTTGTGAAACCGGGTCTTGGGAACATACTAGTAGACACTTTATGGTTTTGAGAATTTATTTTGCTGTATCTTTTTTTCATTAGTTTACGCTTTACTTTACTATTATTTTATATTTCTCATCTACTTAATAAATTAAAAATATCAAACTACTTTGAAATTATTGAAAAGAGTAAATACATGACTAGTTCACCGTTGACTTGCCTAGCGGCAGCGTTGGGCGGGACCATGGCCTATAGGGGAAAGTGGGTTGTAACAACTTGGTATCAAAGCACTAGGTTCACGTAGGTCTCACAAGTCATGAGCAGGCCCAATAGAGTCTTGCGGATTGGTGTGGAGACGTCCGTGCTTATCTTTGAAAGGCCATAGGGTGTAAGAAAACTTCTCTTTCTTCATCTCCTATCGTGCAGTTGATGTTGTACTAAGTATATTTCGCTTATTCTCATGGTGAGAACGCACGTGGCAAACGTACCTGACCTTGGAGGAGCTGCTCACCCGGTTGTTAGAAGCCGAGGCAGAGGCCGAGGGAGGGCTTCAGCTCGTGGTAGAGGACAAGGGCATCCTAGAGTTGCTCCAGTTGTTCCACCAGTGGATCCAGAGGAGAATCCTATTATTGAGGAGCAGGGCTAGGTGCCTGCAGCGGAGCCCGCCCCAGTGGATTTCATGTCCACACCAGGATTCCAGGAGGTCATGGGCCGTATGCTGCGGTTCATAGATTCTATGATGCAGGCTAGTTTATTTCCAGCAGACCCAGCCACATCTCAAGCGGGAGGAGGAGCACAAACCCCTACCGCTCAGGTTCTAGTGCAAGCAATTGTCGTATATCAGACCCCCGGCGCACTACCCGTGGGCGGAGCTCAGCCAGTTGCAGCGGCTATACCAGAGCCCAGACCAGCTGCGGTCGGCGAGCCGCAGAAACTATTGGATAGATGGACCATGCTACACCATCCTGCCTTTGGAGGTGAGCGACATGAGGACTCCCAGAACTTTATTGATTGCTACAAGGACAAACTGCAGGACATGAGGATATTGGAGTCCCACGGGTGGACTTTACCACCTTTCAGCTGGAGGGCAGGGCCCGTAGATAGTGGTAGTCCTATCTTCTCGGTAGACCAGCAGGTTCTCCTCTCTTGACTTGGGACCAGTTCAGACGTCTCTTTCTAGAGAGATATATTCTACCCTCTCAGAGGGAAGAATTGCGGGGTCAGTTCGAGCAGCTCCAGCAGGGTCAAATGTCGGTGACCGACTATGAGGCGAGATTCTATTAGTTGTCTCGCTATGCACTTATGATACTACCCACCGATGCAGAGAGAGTGCAGAGGTTTGTTGCGGGTTTGCACTCCGTTATCCCGGCCACTATGGCCCGAGAGGTTGAGGTGGGGACTCCTTACGGGCAGGTTGTGGAGATACCTCGGAGGGTCAAGGGTGTTCGTCAGTGGGGCCGAGAGTAGACACTGAGGGACAAGCGATTCCGATATTTTGGAGGGTTTAGTGGTGCTCCGTCTGGGGGCAGAGGTCGGTTTGTGAAGGGTCAGTCTAGCAGGCCCACATATCCAGCACTGTCACCTTCTCGGGGTGCTCCAATGTGGCCTTATTTCAGCGCCATTCCAGAGAGCTCCTACCGTCCCCCGGCTATTCAGGGTTCCTCCAATGGGAGTTCACGTCCCTAAAGCCAGACTCAGGGTCAGTCATCTTCCGCACCGAGAGGTTGTCTCCAGTGCGGGGATCTTGGTCATGTGAGGAGATTCTGCCCTAGGCTTCGGGGCAAGGCAGTACATCAGGGTCATCAGCCTATGACTACAGCACCAGCTGTTGCACCAGCCGTCCGGCCGCCCAGAGGCGGAGGGCAAGTGGGTAAGGGTCTTCCTAGAGGTAGAGGCCAGCCAGGTAGCACTCCAGCTAGGTTCTATGCCTTTCCAGCCAGACCAGATTCAGTAGCCTCAGATGCCGTGATCAGAGGTATTATTTCTTTTCTGTAGTAGGGATGCTTCAGTGCTATTTGATCGAGGGTCTACATATTCATATGTTTCATCTCTGTTTACTCATTTTCTGTGTGTTCCTCGCGAGTCTTTGGGTACTCCAGTATATGTGTCCATGCCAGTGGGCGATTATGTTGTTGTGGATCGAATCTACCGGTCCTGTATCATGACTTTATGTGGTTATGACACTGGAGCATATTTTCTATTGCTCGATATGACCGACTTTGAGTTCATAATGGGCATGGACTGGTTGTCTCCATATCATGCCGTCCTTGATTGCCATGTCAAGAATATTACATTGGCGATACCAGAGTTGCCTAGACTGGAACGGAGGGATTCATCTATCAGTGCATCTAGTCAGATTATCTCTTTCCTGAAGGCTCGAACATGGTCGAGAAGGGTTGTTTGGCTTATCTAGCTTATGTTCGAGATACTACTGTAGAGACTACGGTGATTGATTCAGTGCCCGTGGTTCGAGAGTTGTCCAATGTGTTTCCTTCTGATCTACCAGGCATACCACTAGATTGTGATATCATTTTCTGTATTTATTTTGCTCCAGGAACACAGCCTATCTCGATTCCACCGTACTGCATGGCTCCGAAGGAGTCGAAGGAGTTGAAAGAACAGCTTGAGGAGTTGCTAGGAAAGGGGTTCGTTAGACCGAGTGTGTCACCTTGGGGTGCACCGGTGTTGTTTGTGAAGAAGAGGATGGGACTATGCGGATGTACATTGATTACCCCCAGTTGGACAAAGTTACGGTTAAGAACAAATACCATTTGTCGAGTATTGATGATTTGCTTGACCAGTTGTAGGATGCCAGGGTGTTCTCTAAGATCGACTTGAGATCGGGGTATCATCAGTTGAAGATTCGTGATTCGGATGTTCCAAAAACGGCTTTCCGAACTAGATATGGCCATTATGAGTTTCTAGTAATGTCCTTCGGCTTGACCAACGCCCCAGCGACATTTGTGGATTTGATGAATCAAGTGTTCAGGCCATATATTGACTCATTTGTCATTGTCTTCATTGATGACATATTGATCTACTCGCGTAGCCTGGAGGAGCACGAGCAGCATTTGAGAGTTGTGCTTCAGACCTTGCGGGAACAGAAGCTATATGCTAAGTTCTCCAAGTGCGAGTTTTGGTTAGAATTCTGTGGCATTCTTGGGGCACGTTATATCAGGAGAGGGTATTAAGGTAAATCCTAGGAAGATCGAGGCAGTTCAGAGTTGGCCTCATCTTACCACATCGATCGAGATCATGAGCTTCTTGGGGTTAGCAGGTTATTATCACCGATTTGTAGAGGGCTTCTCATCTATTGCAGCACCTTTGGCTAGATTGACCCAGAAGGGTGCTCCATTCGAAGGTCTGATGATTGCGAGGCGAGCTTTCAGAAGCTCAATACCGCATTGACTACAGCCTCGGTGTTAGTGTTGGCTTCCGATTCAGGGATGTAGACTGTGTACTATGACGCTTCACGCGTTGGCCTAGGTTGTGTATTGATGTAGGAGGGGCGAGTTATTGCATATGCTTCACATCAGCTAAAGACCCACGAGAAGAATTACCCCGTACATGATTTGGAGTTGGCCGTGATAGTTCATGCCCTCAAGATCTCGAGGAATTACCTTTATGGGGTGTCCTGTGAGGTTTACACTAGTCATTGCAACTTGCAGCATTTGTTCAAGCTGAGGGATCTCAATTTGAGGTAGCACATGTGGCTTGAGTTACAAAAGGACTATGATATTACCATCTGTTATCATCCGAGCTAGGCGAATGTGGTTGCGGATGTGCAGAAAGGCTGAGAGTATGGGTAGTTTGGCACTCATTTCAGCAGAGGAGAGGCCATAGGCGTTGGACATCTAGTCCTTGGCTAACAGACTTGTGAGATTGGATATTTTCGGGCCTAGTAGAGTTCTTTCATGCGTCTACTCTTAGTCTTCATTATTCGAGCAGATCAAGGCTCGTCAGTGCGGCAACCCGCACTTGATGGTTCTTAGGGAGATGATACTACGGGGTGGTGCCAAGGAGGTTACTATCGGTGAGGATGGTGTTTTGCGGCTTCAGGGCCGTCTATGTGTTCCTAATGTTGATGGATTGAGGGAGAAGAGTCTAGAGGAGGCACACAGTTCTCGGTATTCTATTCATCCAGGTGCTACGAAAATGTATCGCGACCTGAGGCAGCATTATTCGTGGCGGCGGATGAAGAAGGGCATATTTAAGTATGTAGCGAGGGGCCTAAATTGCCAGCAGGTTAAGTCTGAACACTAGAGGCCAGGTGGCCTACTCTAGCATTGAGATGGCTCCATTTGAGGCTTTGTATGGTTGGCGATGTCGTTCGTCCATCGGATGGTTTGAGCCCGATGAGGCTAGGTTATATGCTACTGATTTAGTGAAGGATGCCTTGGAGAAAGTGAAGTTGATTCAGAAGCGACTATGCACAGCACAGTCCAGACAGAAGAGTTATGCGGATCAGAAGGCTCGTAATTTATCATTTATGGTGGGCGAGAAGGTTCTCTTGAAAGTCTCGCCGATAAAGGGAATCATGAGGTTCGGGAAGAAGGGCAAGTTGAGCCCAAGGTTTATAGGTCAATTTGAGGTGTTGAGGCGAGTTTGGGAGATTGCTTATGAGCTTGCTTTTCCTCCCAATCTGTCGGGAGTTCATCTGGTTTTCCATGTGTCTATGCTCCCGAAGTATCATGCCGACAAGTCGCATGTGTTAGACTACAACACGGTTCAGCTAAATGAGATCCTGGGTTATAAGGAGGAGCCAGTTGCCATTGTTGATAGGTTCGCCAGTTGAGATCCAAGAAGATTTCTGTGGTAAAGGTTCAGTGGAGGGGTCAACCAGTCGAGGAGGCGACTTGGGAGACCGAGGACGACATGCGGAGCAGATATCCACACCTATTCGGCACTCCAGGCATGATTCTAGAACCATTCGAGGACGAACGTTTATTTAAGAGGTAAAGAATGTAACGACCCGATCGGTCGTTTTGCTTTCTAGATCCCCATTCCCTTAATTAAGACTCCCCATATGTGCTTCTTCTTTTTTATGACACGCGGGGATGGTTAAGTTCCAATTTGGAAAAGTTCGGGTTGAAATCAGAACAGTTAGTTCCTTAATAGTGGCTTAAAAGTTAAGTTTGACTTGAGTCAACGTTTTGAGCAAATGACCTCGGAACTAGGATTTGACAGTCCGAATAGGTTCGTATGATGATTTTGGACTTGAGCGTGTGTTCGGATCGGGCGGATGACCCAGGAACGTTTCGGCACTTAATGTTGAAAGTTGGCGCATTGAAGGTTTTCAAGTTCTTTAAGTTTGTGTTCGGGTAGGTTTTGATGTTATCGAGGTCCGTTTGGGATCTCGAGCTTGGGAATAGTTCTGTATGGTGATTTAGGACTTGCATGCAAAATTTGGTGTCATTCCGAGTAGTCTAAGTATGATTCGACGCGTTCGGAGTAAGTTGGAAGAACTTGAAGTTCATAAATTGATTCGATTTGGTTTGGGGTGCGATTCTTAGTTTTGATGTTGTTTCACGCATTCCAACGGTTTGAACGAGTCCATTTTATGTTTACAAACAGGTTGATATGTTTGGACCCGGCCCTGGGGGCCTCGGGTGCTATTCGGACGATGTGCGGAACTTGTTTGAACTTGGAAGAAGGGATGAAGCAGCAGTAGTTCTGCTGCGTTCGCACCTGTGAGAAGCTAGCTGCAAGTGCGAGCCAAAGAGCGCGGGAGAGACTAGGAGTGGACTGGCTAGTGTTCGCAGAAGCGGACTTTCTTCTGCATTAGAGAGATCGCATATGCGGAGGGGAGCAACATGGCATGGTCGCAGGTGCGCGAGGCGAGCCGCTGAAGCGGGCTCACAGATGCAGAGTGTTTCCGTAGGTGCGACCAAGTTTGGAGCATGTGTCTTTCGGAGAAGCGGGCAATTTCCTACAGAAGCTGCGAAGCTGTCGCAGGTTGCGAAAATCGGTGGGTAGTGAGGTGCATTTATATCGGGACTTAGGCTCATTTTCTTCATTTCTCTATGTTGTTGGTCGGATTTAGAGCTCTTTGAAGAGGGGTTTTCACCTAGCACTTTGAGATAAGTAATTTCTAAAAAATATGAGTTTAATACATGCATTTTGGGTAGATTCTTAACATATAAATTATAGAAATTATTAGATTAGTTGAAAACCCTAGGTTTTGATAAAAATGGGATATAACCACGAAAATGATTATGGAATTTCGTAGAAATTATATATTTGAGTTCGTGAGGTTATGGGTAACATTTATAGTCAAAAATTTTCGGAATCTGGACACGTGGGCCTGGGGCTGAATTTTATGAATCTTCCAATTTGGGTTGGTAATTACTCTAATAGCTAAATTATGAACTTGTGAGTGTATATTGATTAATCTATATAATATTTGGCTAGCTTCGGATTGTTCGGCACCAAGTTGAGGCTTTAGAATGAGTTGTGGGCCAGAAAGTGAGCTTTGGGACGAGGTAAGTCTCTTGTCTAGAGGGAATTTACCCCATAGGTTTTTTAAATTACTATTTGCTTCTAATTGTGGGGACTACGTACACACGAGGTGACGAGAGTCCGTGTGTCGCCACAAATCATGCTTATGCCCAGGTAGTTTAGGACCCAATCATGAAATACTTCTATTGTTTACACTCTACTTGTTAATTTAAGTGCTTAAATTATATTGAAACTTGATAAAAGATTCTTATAGACCAACTTTCACTTACTTTGAGTTTTGACGGATTACTTGACCGTCAATAGAAATTGTGCTTCCTTGTGTATTAGTCTTGTGATAACTTTTAAATCAGATGTTCGTAGAGTATTCTCTCTTCTTATGGAGCGGACCGAACACCTCAACAGTATAATAGATGCATCTATGGTTCGTACTCGTACGACCCTCAGTAGTGTACATATTATTCTGGATCGGGTCGTACGACCTCGGCATAAATTGTGCGTGATGATGCTTGCAGCTTGATTACACTTGATATTATATTTATGACTTGAGAAATTATAATTTATTTATTGGCCTGAAATTATTAAAGTTAGTACGTGTCAGTTGGAGCAGTTAAAGAATCATTTATTCACTGCTTGCTATTGTGTTATTATTATTATTCACGTATTCCATGCCTATTTAGAATTTTTGTATTTTATTTGTTGGCCCGTAGTAAGTGTCGATGTCGACCCCTCGTCACTACTTCTTCGAGGTTAGACTAGATACTTACTGGGTACATGTTGTTTATGTAATCACGCTACACTTCTGCACTAATCGTGCAGGATCTGAGGCAGGTGCATCTGGCATTCATTCAGGCGCGCAACCCCGTTACCCTGAGGCATAGTGGTGAGCTGCTCTCTGAGTCCGTTCTGCAGCACCCGCAATCTCTCTTTTGTATTTGCTTTCTGTCAATCTTATTTCAGATAGTAGCATAGGTGTTTTGTATATTCTACTAGTTGCTCATACACTTATTACACCGGTCTTGGGAACATGCTAGTAGACACTTTATGATTTTGAGTATTTATTTCGCCGTATTTGCTCTTTCATTAGTTTACGCTTTACTATAATTTTTCACTTCTCATCTACTTAATAAATAAAAAAATCAACTTTTTTGAAATTATTATAAAGAGTAAGTACATGAATAGTTCACTATTTTCTTGCTTAGCGGCGACGTTTGGCGCCATCACGGCCTATAGGGAAAATGGGTCGTGACAAGATAATTTCAGAAAATTCTTAAATCTTCAAGGGATATAAATTTTTACTAAAACTAAAAAGAAAGCACGATAACTTGTAAAGTTGAATTGATAAAATTATAATTATAAAGTTGAAAAAAAAATTAAGGTGAATATATTAAATAATAATTGAGAAGTTTTATGAATAAAGTTTTGCTTTATTGAGTTACTTATATAGGATCATTATTAACAATTTCAGAATATCACACTTTATTTTTATAATGCAAACACAATATTTTTAAATGTTATGTAACTTTCTTATATAAAAAAAATACTCATTAAGACGAGGAACACGCATAATACGCGTACACTAGAACTAGTAAATTAAAATAAATAAATATAATTACCGTACATCAAATAATAATTTATTATATTGAAAAACAGAGCTTCTTTTTTGTGGTTATTGATTATTAGGAGGGAAATATTAAGTCACAATTTGAAACACATAACATGAATTAACAAAAAAATTCCCTCTACATTATTTCCCTCTAAATATTTTGTGCCTAAATTAAAGCCTCCTTTTCTATTAGAGAGATTAGGAAGCAAAAACTAAAATGACGTTCCTTTTCTATTAGAGAGATTAGAGAGCAAAAAGCCCTAAAACACTAAAGGTACAAAAGAAAGCTAAAAACTGAGGTGCAGGATTTTTATTAGTTGTCTGAATCAACTTATAATCCCTACTAGCAAAGGTTCTATTTTCTTCCTCTGTCTCTATCCCAATTTCAACCTTTAAATTTCTGTTATTTTGTTTAATTTTGCATATTTTGGCAACTTCTCTTGTTCTTAGATTATCGACACTTTTTTGTTACTTTTTGGTTCAACTTTGTTAAGAAGTGGAATCCCGGTGGTTTCTTTTGTGATATCTCAAATATATGAAATTTACATCTTTTTCTTTGTTATTTTTAAACTCATTAAAAAGATGTGGTTATATGTAACGACCTGACCGGTTGTTTTGGGAATTAGCATCCCGTTCGATGGTTTAAAGCCTCGAGCAGCTTCATATTATGTGTTATAACTTGATCGGAGTTGACGGGAGTTTTAATTTTGTGTAGACGACTCCGAAATAGTATTTTGATGATTCCAATAGCTTTGTAGGTCGTTTCGGCATGAATTGGCGAAAGTTGGAAAATTGAAGATTTTGGAAAGTTTGATCGAGAGTTGACTTTATTGATGTCGGGGTCGGATCTCGGTTTCGGAAGTTGGAATAGGTCAGTACGGTCATTTATGACTTGTATGCAAAATTTGAAGTCAATCGGAATTGGTTTGATATGAATCAGCAATAGTTTGGAATTCGGAAGTTCATAAGTTTCTTAGGTTTGAATTAATGCGCGATTCCAGATTCTAGTGTTGTTAGACACAATTTGAGGCTTCGAGCAAGTTCGTGTCATGTTTTGGGACTTGTTAGTATACTTGGTTGGGGTCCCATGGGGCTCGGGTGAGTTTCGGATGGGTATGGATTGTGTTGCGCTCTTATTTGATGTTTCTGCATCGTTTCTTTTGACATAAAGGGTACCACATTGTGAAAAGCACCTTTCATTTGTGATTCTGTTGAATCATCAGATCCGTATCGCAATTACAGAACATAGCAACAAAAATCATCGCATTCCGAGGTCGTATGAGAGAGTTATGCCTATTTTGTGTTTTTCTAGTGTTTGAGGGAACAAAGGCAAATCGCAGGTGTCAAATGTAATTTATAAGTCTCAGGTGTGAAATGCGATTTACAAGTCTCGGTGTCAAATGCAACTTGCCTGGAGAGGTTTCTAAAAAGGGGGGTTTCACCATTTTTAACATAATTAGAGTTGGGGAGCTCGGCTTGGGCGATTTTTAGAGGCATCACAAATTGGACTGGGGTAAGTAATTTTAACGTGATTTGGTCCGTTAATCATGAATCTAACACTATTTCCAGCACCTATTTTGTTATTTTGGGGGATTATAATATAAATTTTTCAAAACTTGATTTGAGGTTTTAAAGATCGAATCGGAGTCAGAACTTAGTAATTTTGGTATGGTTGGACTCGTATCGTTATGGGTGTTCAGATTTTATGAATTTTTGTCGGGTTCTGAGGTGCGGGTCCCGGGTTGAATTTTTAGTTTTAGTTAAAACCGAAGCTTTATTATCCAGAATTTGTTTCCTATGAGTTTTGTCCATGTTATAAAATTATTTTAGCTAGATTGGAGCCGTCCGGAGGTTGTTTCACTCGCAAAGGCCATTTTAGAGTATCGGTTTAGCTTCGTCGACATAAGTATCTTGCCTAACGTTGTGTGGAGGAATTTACCCCTTTGGAATTGTGTTGATTGTGATATGTGAAAGATGTGTACACGAGGTGACGAGTGTGTACACGACTTATATGTGAAAATTTGACCATTTTAGACTCTTAGGTTTCTTATGCACATTAAATGAAGTTGCCTCATCTTGTTATATCCTCCATTGTTAAATTTACCCTTACATGCTTTATTTGAAGTTGATTGGTTCATGTTCTAACTTTGTTGCTAAATACACTCTTATATGTATTAACTGGAGTTGTTGCCTCTTTTATTACACGTTATCTCTTCCATTGTGATTTATCGTTACTTGAAATCATCGTCACATGTTGTCTCTCTTGTTTTTGAGTTATTCTTATTTAATGTTGTTGATACACATTATTTCTCTTCTTTTTAGTTATTCTTATTTGAAATCATTGTTACACATTATCTCTCCTATTGTTGAGTTATTCTTATTTTAAGCTATTATTACTTGTTATGTCTTTCATTATGAGTTCGTTCTTCCGCTTCTTTGTGTTCTGAAGTTATTGTGTTGATTTACTTGTCATACTCTCGTGTTAATGTTGTTGATACTGTTGTATTCAGTGTTGGTAAGCCGAGAGCTATGTGTGGTTGTGGTATTCTAATTGTTTTGAGAAAAAAGTTGTGGCGTATGAGCACATGTGGTGTAAGCCTTAATATTGTGTTATTATGTTTTGGCACACGTGGTATTTCTGAGAGGATCGCTGGGGTATTGGCACGTGAGTTGCTCGTGCTATTGTTATTATTAATATTGGCACATGCGGCGTGACAAGGAGGGATATATATATATATATTGTGCATGAGGCGAGACAAGGTGAGAATATTATTATGCGTGTGTGGCGAGAAAGAGGGCATTTACTTTATTGTTGCACACGTGGCAAGACAAGGTAGACTATGTCGAGGATGATTTGTGATGGCATGTGGGCATTGTTATTGGTAATATTTGTGTAGTGGTGTGTCTACCTTGTGTGAGTTATTCAGTGAATATTTTGTGGTGAGTATTCATTATGTGCCATTTATTGTCTCCACTCTTACATGTTGATTCGAGTTGTGATAGAACACTTGCACAAGTATACATGTAATTAATCACCATATTGGTTTGAGAAGATGAACCCTGATGTCTATTGGTCATTTGCATATATCCTCATATACTTGCCTTCTGTGTTAAAGCTGTACTATTGGCACGTGAGTTATCCGTGCGGTTATGAATTGTTGTTATTACTGGCACATGAGTTGTCCGTGCGGATATGAGATATTGTCACTCCCTTAGCACGTGAGTTGTCCGTAGATTATGAGGTTAATGGTATTGGCACGTGAGTTGTCCGTGCGTTTGGAAATTGTAATGTGGGCACATGATGCCAAGTGATTTGGGTTCGTGATTTGGGACCCGTGATTCGTGATTTTGAGGTTTGATACCTCAAAGCAAATTCTTGAATAGATCTTACGTAAAAGTGATTGTTCTTATTGAGTTGTTACTTGTTTTTCTTTATTTAGTTTCACCGGATTTCAACTGTGTTCAACTTACTCTATGGCGTGTCACCTGTTTGTTCTCTGTTGGTAATCTTGTCTCTAGTTTTCCATCGTGAGTATTGTTTTGTTGTTTCTACCATGCTTAGCTTTATAATGATATTGTTCCCCGTTAGTTTCATTCATACTTGTACATGTTATTAAGTCCAGTATGTGTCTTGACTGTCCCTCGTCATTACTCCACCGAGGTTAGTCTTGATACTTACTGGGGACCACTGTGGTGTACTCATGCTATGCTTTCTGCACTTTTCTGTTCAGATCCAGGTACCTCGGAGTTTGTTGATCATTAGCTAGCTGCTCGGACATTGCTGTGGAGACTCAAGGTATACCTGCTGTCTCATTTATAGGCCTCGGAGTCACCATCTAAAATTGTACTTTGTACTGTTTATTTCTAGTCTGGAACAGTTGTATTTAGAGATTTTCTAGTAAATTTGTTGAGCTTATGACTTGTACTACCGATTTTGGGATTGTTGGCTTGTCTAGTAATATCTATTTCGCATTTAATAGTTGTTGGTTATATTTTGCCATTAATTCAGTAAGTATTAGGCTTATCTAGTCCCTAAGACTATGTGCCATCACGACATTCTACGGAGGAAGATTAAGATCGTGACATTATATAATGGTACAATATTTCTGAATGTTCAAATGATATATAAACTCTATTGCTACAGTATTTATCACGTTATAAATTTACATTTTGAGGTTTTATTCAATTATTAAAGTTGGCTACTAAGAACTTAGAGAAAATACCATTTATATTTGTATTTATGATGATGTATTTTTGTGTCTTACTGTCACGACCCCAAATCCCCTCTGTAGGATATCATGACGGCATCTGGTCTCTAAGACTAGGTAAGTTTAACAATATGCAAAAACATGAAATAAAAACTTAAAATTTTAGAACTTCAACAATTTCATCGATAGAATATAAGCTCAATACATACAATTTCCCAAAATCCGGTGAGATATAAGTCACAAGGTCTAGATACAATGCTGAACGATCCTATACATCACTGTCTATCAAAAACATAAAGAAATAAGGAAACTAGGGTAGAAGGGGACTTCGAGGCCTGCGGACCCAGGCAGGTGTACCTTGATGTCTTCAGAGCAGCAACACAACACACTAGTACCGAGGCTGATAGGATGCACTGGATCTGCACAAACATGTGCAGAAGCGTGGTATGAGTACACCACAATGGTACCCAGTAAGTGCCAAGCCTAACCTCGGTAGAGTAGTGACGAGGTCAGGTCAAGGCCCTACTAGAGATGATAAGAAACAAGACAGAAGATATAATGATATAATAAAAATGACCGGGAAGTGAACAATAAAGAATTTACGGGAAATAACAACATGGAATCAAGGAAAAGCTAATACAACACGAAACGAAAATAAGAATTTTACGTGTTAACGAAACAACAACCAAACAATAAAGCAAATAAAGAAGATTAATAGGGAGACTCATGAGGTACCGCCTCGTAGTCCCAAACCGTAAAAGAAAAATCACAATCTTTCCTTATATCACTGCAGAAGCCTTTATATTTGGTTTTGAAAATTATTTTTCTGCTTTATCACACCGCATGGCATCTAGTAGTTCCCCTACTAGCCACACGTATCAAACCCAGCTTATCTCACTGCATGCGTTTCAACACCCAGATCTTATACCACCGCATGCGTATCAATAATCACAACGGTAGGGCAGAAACCTCGTGCAACAATAACAACCGCACGACAGAAACCTCGTGCAACAATAATAACAGCACGGCAGAAACCTCGTGCAAACAACCAAATAATCACCTCAACAATAATACGAAATCCAAGGCACAACAACTAAGTAAATAATATTTCACAACTTACACCTTGACTCAAAAAAACCACGGCCTTGCAATTCAACACCAAACTCAACAGCAAGATATTTCAAGGACAGCAATTTCAAGTAAGGAGCTCCACAGTTAAGTAAGAAATACGAAAATCAAGAAAAGCAAGTAATTCTACTAAACATGTGATACAAGTTGCAAATAGGAGATAAGAAGTGTAGACATGTGAAATTAGGCTAAACATGATGACTACAACATGCTAAAGTAACTCAATTAAGGCATGAAAAGGAAACTACGTAGCAAAAACCAGAATTTTAATATTTAGCCAGTGTACGCACTCGTCACCTCGCGTGCACGGCCTTCACATATCATAAATTATCACCAAAATACCAAATTCTAAGGGGAATTTTCCTCACACAAAGTTAGACAAGTCACTTACCTCAAACCACGCTCATTCAATCAATTAGAAGGCCTTTCCCTCAATTTTCCAGCTCCGAACAGCTCGAATCTAGCCATAACAATTTTATACTATAAATATAACTATAGGAAACTAATTTAAATAATGAAATAATGATCTTAGCTAAGAATTAAAAAATCTCTCCAAAATGTTGACCGGGGCCCACGTTTCGGAACCTGACCAATATCATAAAATCCGAACACCCATTCGATATCGAGTCCAACAATACAAGAATTATCCAAATCCGGCCTCATTTAGCCCTTCAAAACCCATAAACTTGGTCTAAGAACTTATACACTTTTTTCCCAATTTTTTCACCCCAAATCTCTAATTACATGATGAAATCAATGATAGATTAGTGGAATTTAATTAAAAACGAGTTAAGAATCCTTACCACAACACTTCCTCTCAAAATTTCTCAAAATCTCGCCTTAATTCGAGCTCTCAAAGTCCAAATGTGAAATAAGAGAATGAACCCTCGTTTTGAAATTTAAGTTCTGCTGCCCAGTTATCCTTAATCGCGAACGCAGGAAATGCCTCGCGTTCGCGATGCACAAAAATGATACAGCCGAGATTCCTCTTACGCGAACGCGGGGAACTAATCGCGAACGCGGTGACCAAGATTTCTCAAGCTTCGCGAACACGTAAACCACACTTGAGTCTTCCCCCGGCTGCCTTCCTCATTGAGAACGCGTAACCCAGTCCGCGATTGCAGAACACAAAGTCCTGCCCCTTCGTGAACGCGTGGCCATCTTCGCGAACGCGAAGGGTAAACTTCCAGCAAATCTCTGAAGACTCTACGCGGAACGCATGAGCATCATCGCGAACGCGTAGAAGGACACCAGAATTGAGAAAAACCAGCAACTCCAGAAATTCTTCAAAGATCAAAAATGCGCTGAACATGGTCCGAATCACACCCGAGGCCCCCGGGACCTCAACCAAACATACCAACAAGTCCTAAAACACGATACAAACTTAGTCGAGGCCTCAAATCACATCAAGAAACATCAAAACATGAATTGCACCCCCAATTCAAGCCTAAGAACCTATGAACTTCAGAATTCCGAAACTAACGCCGATTCAAACCAAAGCAACTCTGATTGACACCAAATTTCGCACACAAATCATAATTGACATTACGGACCTACTCCAACTTCCAGAGTCGAAATCCGACCCCGATATCAAAAAGTCCACTATCGGTCAAACTTTCCAAAATCCTCCAAAATTCCAACTTTCGCCAATTAACGCCGAAATGACCTACGGACCTCCAAATCAACATACGAACATGCTCCTATGACTCAAATCACCATATGGAGCTATTAGAACCACCAAAACTCCATTCCGGAGTCGTCTTCACACAATTCAAACTACGATCAACTCCTACAACTTAAATTTCTAATTTTGGGACTATGTGTCCTATTTCACTCCGAAACTCTCCCGAACCCGACACCAAGCACCCCGGAAAGTCACGTAACCACAAAAATAAATAGAGGGAGAAATAAATAGGGGATCGGGGCTAATATTCTCAAAACAACCGGCCAGGTTGTTACATCCTCCCCATCTGAAAGAAAACGTTTGTCCTCGAATGAGTATAGAGACATACCTGAAGTGGTGAAAAGATGAGGATAACGGCTACGCATATCATGCTCGGTCTCGCAAGTCGCCTCCTCGACTGGCTGACCCCTCCACTAGACCTTAAATGAAGCAATATTCTTCGACCTCAACTTTTGAACCTGCCTATCCAAAATGGTCACCGGCTCCTCAACATAAGACAAATCCTTGTCCAACTGGACTGAGCTGAAGTCTAACATATGAGACGGATCGCCATGATACTTTCGGAGCATAGAAACATAGAACACTGGATGAACTGCAACAAGACTAGGTGGTAGTGCAAAATCTATAGGCCACCTCTCCAACCCTCTCAAGAATCTCAAAAGGTCCGATATACCTAGGGCTCAGCTTGCCATTCTTCTCTAACCTCATAACACCCTTCATGGGCAAAACCCGGAGCAAGATCCGCTCCTCAACCATGCATGCAACGTCATGAGCCTTCCGATCCACATAACTCTTCTGTCTGGATTGGGCTGTACGAAGTCGATCTTGAATCAATTTAACCTTTTCCAAAGAATCCTGAACCAAGTCTGTACCCAATAGCCTAGCTTCACCCAGCTTAAACCAATTCACCGGAGACCGACACCACCTACCATACAAAGCCTTATACGGGGCCATCTGAATGCTCGACTGGTAACTATTATTGTAGGCAAACTCCGGAAGTGGAAAGAACATATCCCAAGAACCCCCAAATTCCATCACACACGCACGAAGCATATCCTCCAATATCTAAATAGTACACTCGGACTGTCGGTCCGTCTGTGGGTTAAACGTTGTACTCAACTCCACCCAAGTACCTAACTCATGTTGTATGGCTCTCCAGAATTGCGATGTAAACTGCATACCCTGGTCAGAGATGATAGATACCGGAACGCCATGAAGCCAAACAATCTCGCGAATGTAAACCTGAGCCAGCTGCTCAGAAGAGTAAGTAGTCACCACTAGAATGAAATGAGCTGACTTGGTCAATCTATCTACACTCACCCAAACTGCACGAACTTCCTCTAAGTTCATAGGAGTCCAACAACAAAATCCATATTGCTCCGCTCCCATTTTCGCTCTGGGATCTCTAGCTTCTAAAGCAATCCACCTGGCCGCTGATGCTCATACTTCACCTACTAATAATTTAGGTACCGAGCTACATACTCCACTATGTCCTTCTTCATTCTCCTCCACCAATAATGCTACCTCAGGTCCTTATACATCTTTGCGGCACCTAAGTGAATGGAGTACCGTGAACTGTGAGTACCATGGAGAATCAACTCATGCAAGCTATCTACATTAGGCACACAGAGCCTGCCCTGCATCCATAATACACTGTCATCTCCAATAGTGACCTCCTTGACATCGCTATGCTGAACCATGTCCTTGAGGACAAGCAGATAGGGGTCTCATACTGACGCTTTCTGATACGATCATAAAGAGAAGAACGAGAAAACACACAAGACAAAACTTGGCTCGGCTCGGCTCAGAAATATCCAATCTAACAAACTGGTTGGCCAAAGCCTGAATATCCAAGGCTAATGGTCTCTCTGCTACCGGTAGATATGCTAAGCTACCCAAACTTTCCGCCTTGCGGGTGAAGGCGTCGGCCACCACATTGGCCTTCCCAGGATGATATAGAATGGTAATATCACAGTCCTCTAGCAACTCTAACCACCTCCGCTGCCGCAAGTTAAGATCTTTCTGTTTGAACAGATACTACAGACTCTGATGATCGGCGTAGACCTCACAAAGGACACTGTACAAATAGTGCCGCCAAATCTTCAAGGCATGAACAATAGCTGCTAACTCGAGGTCATGGACAGGATAGTTCTTCTCATGCACTTTTAGTTGTCTAGACACATAGGCAATCACCCTACCGTCCTGCATCAACACCGCACCGAGAACAATGCTTGACACATCACAATACACAGTATAAGACCCCAAACCTATAGGTAATACCAACACTGTGGTTGTAGTCAAAGCAGTCTTGAGCTTTTAAAAGCTCTCCTCACACTCCTCAGTCCATCTGAACGGAGCACCCTTCTAGGTCAGCCTGGTCATAGGTGCTGCAATAGACGAGAAACCCTCTACAAATCGACGGTAATACCCCGCCAGACCTAGAAAACTCTAGATCTCCGTAGTTATGGACGGTCTAGGCCAACTCTGCACTGCTTCAATCTTCTTCGGATCTACCTTGATCCCCTTACTCGACACTACATGATCCAAAAATGCCACTGAATCTTGCTAGAATTCACACCTCAAAAATTTTGCATATAACTTCTTTTCTCTCAAGGTCTAAAGCACAGTCCTCAAGTGTTGCACATGATCCTCCCGGCTCCGGGAGTACACCAGAATGTTGTCATAAACACAATGATGAATGAGTCAAGATAGGACTAAAATACACTATTCATCAAGTGCATGAATGCTGATAGGGCGTTGGTCAGCCGAAAAGACATCCCAAGGAACTCGTAATGTCCATACCGAGTCCTGAAGGCGGTCTTCAAGATATTTGGCTCCTGAATCTTCAACTAATGATAGCCTGAACTCAAGTCGATCTTAGAGAACACTCTAGCACCTTGTAGCTGATAAAACAGGTCATCAATACGTGGTATGGATACATGTTCTTCACTGTAATTTTATTCAACTGGCAATAATCAATACACATACGCATAGAACCATTTTTCTTCTTTACAAATAAGACTTGAGCACCCCAAGGTGACACACTAGGCCAAATGAAGCCCTTATCAAGCAACTCTTGCAACTGTTCCTTTAAATCTATCAACTCTGTTGGGGCCATACGATAGGGTGGAATAGAAACGGGCTGAGTGCCCGATAACAAATCAATACCAAAGTCGATATCTCTATCAGGCGACATGCCCAGAAGATCCGCCGGGAATACATCTGGATAATCCCTCACTATCGGAACTGACTCAACGGTAGGAGTATCAACACTGACATCTCTCACATATGCAAGATACGCGTTGATCTCGTCCAATTTCACTCCTCTATTCGAGGTTATAAAAATGGTCGATGTAATAGTAATACCCAACAAGAGTCGGGGTCGAATTCTGTAGGGAGCTATATGTATAGGAGTTTGTAGTATATATCTTAGCGAGTGAGTTTGTATATCTAAATTTGCACTTCCGAAAAAATTGGTTGTTTTAAAGTTTAATCTAAACTACAATTGCAATTTAAGAAATAAAACTAGAAGATTATTTTTGTTGTTTTTCAAATGTTGTAAAAGGCCTAGGGGTATGACCTTTGCCTAGGTGTTTTCCTAACGGCTTGTAAACTTTAACGCTACCAACACTCGGTTAACCACTCAATACCTCTTGGTCAGAGTGTGATTTTGTCCAATTTGACTTTCTCAAGTCCAAATGGGTATTGAACAAAACAGTTAATAAAAAGCTCAAGTCGGGTTTTACTATCTCTAGGTTCAACCCTTTAATTGGGTTTATCAATCTCTCGATTGACGCTATTTCTTGCTAGCCAAGTTTTCCTAGACTAAGTCTCTTTTTCTCAAGTAAAGACTAAGTCAAATAGGCATGAGCTAATATTTGCAACCATTAGTTCTTCAAACAAGAACGAGACTAAATAATAAACATCCAACCATAAACAAGTAATAAATCAAACACCCGTTAAGTTTACACACTAGGGTTGGGTCACAACACTAGTGGAAATCTAGCTACAGATACTTAAAATGGAAGAAATAGGAGAAAAAATGATAATTAAACCCACATTGCTAATTAAATTGATAAAATCTATGTTCAAAAAGCTCAAAATAGCAAAAACTACTAAAATGTGTAAAAGTAACTGTCTATTGTAGTAGCTGATAAGAAAAAATTACCCTAAAAATGTGAAACTTATCTATTTATACAGGACTGGAAATTTCGGACAAAAATTCCCTTTCGGAGGTACTACGGCCGCATAATTTCATGCGCGATCCGCACTTATCTTCAGCTTGACAGGATTGAAAAATTGCGGTCGTATAATTCTTAATCGCGTCCACATTGCACTCCTTTTGCGTCTGCAAAATTGTAGCCGCTGCCGCACCTTGCTCTTCTGCGGTCCGTACAATTGTAATTGCCGCCGCATAACTCTTCTTCTGCGGCCGCATAATAATTGTGCGGTTCGCACTTTTGGTAGACTTGAAATGTAAGTTCTTTGAACTTTGCTCTGACCTGCTTCTGCGGTCGCACAATTCATGCGCGGAACGCAATTTGCACCAACCTCTGATGGATTTTTCTTCATAACCTGTGACCGCAGATGATATTCTGCGGTCCGCACTTTTGAGCTTTTGTGCCTTTTTTTTGTCCTTGAGTTCAGATTACTCCTTCTTGAGTTGGAGTTCATCTCGGGGGCTCATTTTTCAATATTCCTGCAATGAAGCACATTTCATCAGTTTTCGAAAATACAATTAAACGCTTTTGGACTAAAACAAAAGCTAAATGACACTAATAAGTAGTCAAAATCTCTACTTATCAACTTCCCCAAACTTAAGCTTTTGCTTATCCTCAAGCAAATAAAGTAGTTCCCACCTCCACAAGTTAAGAGCCATTCCAGCAATTCAAAGTGAGTCACTCACACATCAATTGGGACCAACAATTACCCACACCACTTATGAATTATCAACAAGGCAACAAGATAAACTTTTAAGCACAAATAGTTCTAATGTGACACTTAATCATCAAGAGTTGACTTTATTCATCAAGGAAGCTCGCTCTTTCATGTCGGTCATTATGGATCCCCAAACTCCTCCTTCTCTACTCTCTATTTGCCTATCTCACTTAAGAATTTCAGCACTCAATCCAAAGATTTGTGAAAGGTTCCCTCATCTCTATAAAACGAATGTCGCAAGTACGGCTTTAAGTACCATAGGCTTACCCCTCATGTAAATCACCACTAATGTAAGCTCACTCGGCTTGAAATCACGTAGAGCCTTTTGGAATGTAATGAAGGCTTTTGGACTAAGGTTGGATATGTTATCATAGAATGGGTTCATTTTTCCTTAAGCACTCCATTTTCTTTTCTAGGCTCATGCATTGCCAATGCTTTGAGACTTAAACTTTTCTTTGAATCCCTTTCAACTCTTCAACTTATTCACTTTATTTTGCATTTTTCTTTTTGTTCTTTCTTTTCTTGCCTTTCCTTCTCTTCATTTCTTTTCTCTTTTGTACCTTGATACCTTTTTCAAACTCCTCATCTCTCCCCCAAACTTACGTTTTTAGCCAATTGTTTCACAAGAGTGTTAAGAAAAGCTTGGGTGCCAAGAGAGAGTCAGGACACAATGAGTAAAGGCTTGTAACATAGTTATCAAATAAGAAAGGTTTTAGGCTCGAATGGGTTGACCAGGATAACACCATTGGTAGGCAATGGAGAATTTCAAGCGGGTCAAAGAAAGCCTACAATCACTTCTTATGCCAAGAAAAACTTAAAATCTCGCCTAGAAACACATTCGAGGCAAGTTCTAGACCATTAGCACGGGTACTTGGACTTGCAGCAACAACATCTCACTTCTCACACAGCTAGATTGTTAAGAAGGATAGAGTCGAGGGCCCACGACGACCATATTCAGGATTAAAAATCACTATGGTTCGATTAAACTACTCGATGATAGCATAAGTCAACACAAGAGTCACAAGGTCACTAACTAGAGCTATTTCTTTCGAAAAACCTTATTTTTAACCATAGGCATGTAGTTAAGTGCGTTGGTGCCAAGTAAAGCATGTTTAACTCTTCGAGTATGACTCAATTAGGTTTTTTTATTCATTACTACTACTATTATCATCTAAACACCAAAAACGGGCTCAATCCTTTAAGAAGGTTGTCACGCCATCCATCGTTGGGAAGAGCCACCTGGTTCACACAGAAACTACCTTTGAAAAGAATTGTGGCATTAAGAAAACCAAAGGCTTATTATCCACTAAGACATAAAAAGAAGCTATTAAATTAAAAAGAAGCTACTAATTCAAAAAGAAGACAAACATAAAGAAAAAGAAGCTATAAAACAAAAGAACTATTGAAAGCAAAACAAATATACATAATAAGAGATAAGAGGAAATATATACATAATGAGAAAGAGGAAGAAAATAGTAATAAGTTAATTACAAGCCAAATGTCTCATAGTTATCAAAATACTGAATTATCAGAATGTGACAAAGAAACTCCACCCCCCCCCCCCCCAAAATAAAAATAAGCATTGTCCCCAATGCTTAACAACATAAGAGTAAGAGAGGGGTGAGAGTGAAGAAAACTCTTTATGGCTCTGTGGCCATCTCTGTGTCCCCAGCAGGGGCACTGACCTCAACCTCTTCCAATTGGATCCCATCATCCTCAAGTCCGGGAGTGGCTGGGTTGGTGAACATCTAAAGGACTGCCTCAACAGCGTCTGGCTCCTCAGACTGGCCAACTGGTGCTGTAGGTGCAGTAGGAGCTGGTCCTGGGTGGTGCGGGCCTATCAATATATCAAATGAAATATCTCCGGCTGCTGTAAGCTTTGTAACCTGGCTCCAAAGCTCGTCCACTGACTTCTTAGATGCTTGTCGCTTACTTATTTTCTTTACCTCTTTGCCCAACTCTTCGATCACTGCCCCATGCTGCACTAAAGTGGCCATGATCGTGTTTTAATTTTCCATGAGCTTCCACAAGGTTTCATCAATTGTGGGGGGGGGGGGG
>MCJB01007424.1:72640-103168 GCA_002018475.1 Nicotiana obtusifolia
GGGGGGGGGGGGATATGGGGTTTCAAAAAGGATGACTGTGATGCAACATGACTACATATGTCAGTCAGCTTTGCAGTAGCTGTCTGCGTCCAGTTGTTGAGGCTCGCTAGTGTTTGTGAGACTCGCAGCGAAGAGGGTGGAGTAAATGGCATAGGTACCGGCTTCAAAGCCGAGGTGGGAGGCACTGAGGCTGAAGGTGGAAGCATGGCAGCTGCACTGGTAGAAAGCTCTGCTGAAGTGGATGGCATATCAGCTGTCTCTGTACCCACCACTGATGGCTCGTCAGACTGGCCTATGGTGGTAGTCGGCTGACCCTTTCTCTTTGGGTTGTGTGCATCTATCAGAGAATACCAAGAGAAGGGCTTCTTCACCCGAACCTTCGTGTCATAATCTCTGGGCTCTACCCGTGCATCCATAAGGTACTCAATAATGGTGTTGGAATACGGGTAGGAGGTATCATGGTGGTGGTAGCCCTGGGGCTGCAAGAAGCTCAGCTAGCCATGCGGGAGCTGCATCACCCATCGCCAGCTTCTCCAAATACTGTGTCGGCTCAACGTCCTCAAACCCCAAGTAGGAGTTCGGTGTGTGTTGGTCATACTGCACCTTCAAATTTCTCACTTTTATAACTTTGG
This sequence comes from Nicotiana obtusifolia, assembly GCA_002018475.1. Taxonomy (NCBI): domain Eukaryota; kingdom Viridiplantae; phylum Streptophyta; class Magnoliopsida; order Solanales; family Solanaceae; genus Nicotiana; species Nicotiana obtusifolia. Next base: position 73,273 of record MCJB01007424.1, read on the forward strand.
TCCCTTTCTTTATGTGTGCCACATTGGCATAGAACTCCTGGACCAAATACTCCTTGGCGTCCACAACTGACTGGGTGAACCACATCCACCCCTTCCTCTCTCGGAACTGTCTCAACATAGCTGGATTATACTTGTCAAGATCTTTAAGCTAGAACTGTCCCTCAAGAGTGAGCGATCTTACCGGTCACCACCCACGGAAGCTGGTGAAGGCAGCTAGACTCACAAAATGGTCCTCCCAGACCTCTTTCTTCTTTGACCTCTCAAGGCCGGCAACTATAGTATCACCCCCTCGGCCATCATCCGGAATATCATCAATAGTAACTGTTGGTGCCTCAGGGACAAGTGTAGAAGAGGGCTCTGAAGCCTAACTGGTACTCTCCGAACCATTGGAGATGCTATGTGAGGAGAAAGGCTCGTCCCGGAGTTGATACTTTCCATGTGACTGTTGTGGCTGTGATTGGACAGCAAGCTGCTCTTGCACTGAGTCGCCCTCTGATGCTTCTTGAGATGGGGCATATGAACTAGATTCGGAGGGCTCGGGCTGTCTTCCTCGGCCTGGTATAGCTTTCTTGGTGATTATCTTCTGGAGGGCAAGGGGTAAAGTGTTTTTGCCTCGACCTCTGGAAGGTTCACCCCTCCCCTTTGAAGTGTCACCGCGGCCACGAGATCAAACCATCTTCTGTAACAAGCAATAGCAGCAGTTAGTTGTGGTTCAATTTCAAACAAACACTATAACACAGTGTAGAACATGAGTGCAGGGTGGGGAAGTGGGGTCCGCACAATTACAAGTGCGGCAGCAGACTGGGTTATGCGGACCTCACAATTTGAACTTGCGGCCGCAGAGATAGAACTGCATTTTGCACAATTTTGAGTGTGACCGCAGATTTGAAGTGCGGTCCGCACAATTGTGTTTGCGGCCGCACGTTGGACATCCCAAAAGTGCCAACTCTCTGATGACAGAGATTGATTTGTTCTGCGGCCACACACACTTTTTTGCAGCCGCGGTGGAATTTCTGCGGTTCTCACAATTTCAAGTGCGGCCACAGAATCATGCTTCAACAAAGAACCCTATTTTTTACTTCTGCGGACTGCACAATTTCTTGTGCGGCCGCAGATTTCAAAACCAAATCGATTAGACTTCTAAGGTTTTCAAGTTTTGCACAGATTCAACATGGTATTCATAATTAAGCATGCCAATCAATTTAGCCAGTTCCCATAAAGCAATTAGCAATTGACCCATTACAGATTAAATCCCACATGGTAGAAAAATTGAAATCTATTGACAAATGACCTAAAATACCTATAAAAAAATTGCAAATTAAACTAAAAAAAATTGAAAAATTCTACATGTAATTGAAGCACACTAGATATGAAGGAGTGCAACTAAATGATCACAGATGTGGATGGAGTGTGGCAGATGATTGAACAGATGATTTCCAAGTTTTAGAAATTAGAGTGCTCAGAGAGGGAAAAACTTAGTACAATAGCCTTAGGCTACTATTTTGTATTTGCGGGCAGACTTGGGGAACAAAGGAGGAGTGCGGCCGTAGAATTCCTTCTGCGGTCCGCACACTGTTACTTGAAGGCTCAATAGCCTTTGTTAATCTATGGTCCGCACAATTTGTGGTGCGACTACAGATTTTGGCTGCGGATCGCAAAATTTGATGTGCGGCCGCATATTGGCCATTTCTCTAACAGACCAAACTACAGAAAGTTTGCATTTTTCTTTTCCAAGTTGTGCAGTCCGCATAAGAATTGTGCAGCCGCAGTTGCCTTCTGCTGTAGCACTCCTAATTATGGGGTCCACATAATACATGTTCGGTCCGCACTTTTTTCACACAACCGATTTTCTGAGCACAGTTCCTGTATAGCACACTCATTCCTGCAGCACACTTCAAATCCAGTTGGCATAAAATAACACCTATCTACAAAAGAAGAAAAGAAAAAGAAAAAGAAAACATGGATTGCCTCCCAAGAAGCGCTTGATTTAACATCGGAGCATGACGCAGATTACCATCACTCCAAATGAATAACTGTCACCACGTGGCCAACATCAACTTGTCCCAGATAATGCTTCACCCCGTGACCATTGACTCGGAATACCTCATCATTTTTGTTCTTCAAGTCCAATACACCAAAAGGTGTCACACGCACAATTTCAAAGGGACCACTCCATTTAGATTTTAGCTTTCCGGGAAGCATCTTCAATCGTGAGTTGAACAACAAAACAAGATCGCCCACCTTGAACTCCTTGTTTCGGATGGATTTGTCATGAAGGTACTTCATTATTTCTTTGTACAAGGATGAACTTGCATATGTATGGTTTCGGAACGCATCCAATTCATTCAAATGTGCAACCCGCAAGTTAGCGGCTGCATCCCAATCAAGATTCATCATCTTTAAAGCCCACATGACTTTGTGCTCAAGTTCCACTAGAAGATGACAAGCTTTGACAAACATCAACCGGTATGGAGACATCCCGATAGGAGTTTTGAAAGCAGTCCGATAAGCCCATAGTGCATCATCAAGCTTTTTTGACCAATCCTTCCGGTTAGCATTCACTGTTTTGGACAAGATACTCTTTATCTCCCGGTTGGAGACTTCCACTTGACTGCTAGCTTGAGGATGATTGGGAGTGGTAACTTTATGAGTGACACCATACTTGCTAAGCAAAGTGTCAAAAGCCTTGTTGCAAAAATGCGACTCCCCCTCGCTTATGATAGCCCCCGGAGTACCAAATCTTGTGAAAATATTCTTCTTCAAGAATGCCACCACACTTCTCGCTTCATTGTCGGGTAGAGCAACAGCCTCAACCCATTTAGACACATAATCAACCGCGACCAAGATGTAGGTGTTTCCACAAGAACTCATAAAAGGACCCATGAAGTCAATACCCCACACATCAAAGATATTGATCTTCAAAATGGTAGTGAGAGGCATTTCATTCTTCTTCGAGATTCCACCGGCCCGTTGGCATTCATCACATTTTTTTACCATATCACTTGCATCTTTATAGAGAGTGGGCCAATAGAAATCACACTTAGCACTTTAGCCGTCGTTCTTGCTCCGCCATGGTGACCACCATAACGCGAAGAATGGCAAGCCTCAAGAATAACATTTTGCTCTTCATCTGGTACACATCTTCTAATTACCCCATCCGTGCAAATCCGTAAGAGGTAAGGCTCGTCCCAATAATAATCTTGACAATCTCGTTTGAGCGTCTTCCTTTGATTTGAAGAGAACTCATCCGGGATGATTCCACACACAAGAAAATTTGCTAGATCGGCGAACCATGGCACCTCCTTCATTGAAATGGCCAAGAGTTGCTCGTCGAGGAAGGAGTCATTGATCTCAAGGCCATCATGCAGCCTCCCCTCCTCCTCCAAACGAGACAAGTGGTCCGCCACTTGATTTTCACTCCCTTTCCAATCTTGAATGTCAATATCAAACTCGTGCAAGAATAGCACCCATCTCATCAAACTAGCTTTTGAATCTTTCTTGCTCATAAGATAACGAAGTGTTGCATGGTCCGTATGAACAATTACCTTTGCACCCATCAAGTACGGGTGGAATTTCTCGACAGAAAACACAATGGCAAGGAGCTCTTTCTCTGTAACGGTGTAATTGACTTAGACATCATTCATGGTCTTGCTAGCATAGTAGACTGGATGAAATATCTTGTTGATACATTGCTCCAACCGCCATCACTAGCATCGCACATGAGCTCAAAAGGAATACTCCAATTAGGAGCGGTGATAATGGGAATAGTATTTAACTTGAACTTTAACAATTCAAAGACTCTCATGCAATCATCATTGAAGTGAAATTTAGCATCTTTATCTAAAATCTTGCATAAGTGGTTCACCACTTTGGAAAAATCCTTTATGAAGCGCCGGTAGAATCCCACGTGACCCAAGAAACTTCTCACGCCTTTCACTGATGTTGGAGGTGGAAGTTTAGAAATCACCTCTATCTTCTCCTTGTCGACCTCAATGCCCTTCTTTGAAATTTTGTGGCCAAGGACAATGCCCTCTTCGACCATGAAATGACATTTCTCCCAATTCAGCACCAAGTTCGTTTCTTCACACCTTACCAATACTTTATCCAAATTTGCCAAGCAATCATCAAAGGAATCCCTGACTATCGAAAAGTCATCCATGAAGACTTCAAGGTAGTCCTCTACCATATCCGTAAAGATTTCCATCATACACCATTGAAAAGTTGCCAGTGCATTGCATAAGCAAATGGCATCGGCTTGAAAGTGAAAGTGCCATAGGGACAAGTAAAAGTTATTTTTTCTTGATCTTCGGGCTAGAGAGCAAGAGAAAGCACGCTCGGCCAACCTATCAAGCATTTGGTCAAGAAAGGGGAGTGGGAAATGGTCTTTCCTTGTGACTTTGTTTAGCTTCCGATAGTCCATACACACTCTCCAACCGGTAACCGTTCTTGTTGGAATCAACTCGTTCTTATCATTGATGACCACAGTTATGTCCCCCTCCCCTCTCTTGGAATTGCACCGGAGAAGTCCACTGAACTGTCAGGAATGGGGTAGACAACCTCTGCACCTAACCACTTGATGATCTCCTTTCTTACCACGTCTTGTATGGCTTCATTGAGTCTCCTTTGATGTTCAATGAAAGGTTTGGCATCTTCCTCCAAGTTAATCTTGTGCATGTAAATGCGAGGCTTACTCCCCGAATATCCGCCATAGTCCACCCAATAGCTTTCTTCCTCTTGTGGAGCACCGCCAATGTAGAGTCAACCTGCACGTTAGTCAAACAAGAGGAAATAATAACTGGTAAAGTAGAACAAGGGCCAAGGAATTCATAATTGAGAAGTGGAGGCAATGGCTTCAACTCTAAGATCGGAGGCTCTTCAATTAAAGTCTTTGTGGGAGGAGTTTTCCTATTCTCAAGATCTAAGGAAAGTTTCCGGGGTGCATAGTTATACGACCCCAATCCTTTGTAATGAATTAACACATTCCATGAAGCCATCCATCTCATCATCATCAAAATTGAGCAAGACGACCTCCAACATATCACCCACATTAATCGTGGAACTTGTATCATCAATAATCACATCGGTCACTAAGTCCATGAATGAACACACTTCATTGCTATTCGGTTGCCTCATAGATTTGCACACGTGGAACACCGCCTTTTCATCACCCACCCGGAAAGTGAGTTCTCCAGCTTCCACATCAACAAGAGCCTTTCCCGTAGCAAGGAAAGGTCTTCCAAGAATAATCAGCACCTCTTAGTCCACATCACAATCAAGAATAACAAATTACGCCGGGAGAATGAACTTATCAACACGAACCAATACATATTCAATCACCCCTACGGTCTCTTCATTGCACGATCAGCCATTTGTAATCTCATAGATGTGGTCTTGGTTTCCCAATTCCTAAGGTCTTAAAAACTGAATATGGCATCAAATTGATACTTGCCCCAAGATCACAAAGAGCTTTGGCAAACTCGGCACTTCTAATGGTGCAAGGGATTGTGAAAGCACCGGGATCTTCCACTTAGGAGCCATCGAATGCACAATTGCACTCACTTGGTAAGTGACTTTGATAGTTTCAAAATTCATCGACCGCTTCTTTTTCACCAAGTCCTCATAAACTTTGCATATCCGGGCATTTGCTCTAAGGATTCAACTAATGGCATATTTATCGAGAGACTCTTCATCATATCAATGAACTTTTTAAATTGATTCTCGCCATTTTTCTTGGCGAGCCTTTGAGGATATGGAGGAGGTGGCTTAGGCAATGGTGCCTTAGCCTTTTGCACTACCGATTCCGGTATTTCAATCATATGCTCCTTAGACGGGTCCACTACCTCTTGAGTCTCGTCCAACGTGTCATCAATATCAATCCACACTTTATCATTAGCTGGCACTACATTGGTTGGGATCTCCTCCTCTTCTACCGCTTACTCATCATCCACAAGTTGCATTTGACTTGAGGTGGGTGCATTCCCACCTCTTCCACTTCTTGTAGTAACGGCCATGGCATGCCCCGTATTATTTTCACCCTTCGGGTTCACCAGCGTGTCACTTGGTAGTGCCCTCTTAGGACGAGAATTTAACACTTGAGAGATTTGACCCATTTGCACCTCTAGATTGCGGATCGATGTGTTGTCTGAAGAAAGTTGGGCATCGGAATCGACATTCTTGTCCATTATTTGTTTGAACATGTTCTCAAATACGTCTCATTTTATTGTTGCACGAACTAGGAGCATGGGAAGGATAAGGGGGTGGGTTGCTCGGTTGTTGAAACATCAGGGGCCTTTGAAACCCGATCCCTGATTTCCTTGATTGGTGTTCCAACTGCCTTGGTTATTATTGTTATGCCAATTCCCTTGGTTGTTGCTTCCACTCCATTGCCTTGATTATTGTTATTCCAATTGCCTTGATTGTTTGAAGGTCTCCATTGTTGTTGACTAGTTCCTTGGAAGTTGTTTCTTTGCCCTTGAAAATTATTCACATATTGGACCTCTTCTTCTTGATCATTGTAAGAATCACCTTGATCAAATCCACTATCATCTTGCACAAAATTGTCCACTCTTTGTTGCACTTGTGGACTTCTTGTTCTTCGCTCTCACCATCATATTGACTCCCTCCACAGCATTGACTTGCCTTGGGTTTTGCACTTGTTGAAGTTGAGCCTTTGCCAATTGGTTCATGGTGGTCTCCAACTCGGCTATGGCTTATCCATGGTCATGTAACTCTTTATGAAGAAGAATCACATTGGGGTCACCTTGTGGAACATTAGCTCTAGATTGCCACTCCGATGAAGTATCCGCCATCTCATCCAAATTATCACATGCCTCCGCATAAGGCGTAGTCATGAAGTTCTCACCGGCAAGTTGATTCACTATGCATTGGTTAGTCGTATTGATCTCCCGATAGAAAGTTTGTTGAATCATGTTCTCCGTCATATCATTGTTGGGGCACTCTTTCACCATTGTTCTCTATCTTTCCCATATCTCGTGTAGTGGTTCATTGGGATCTTGCTTGAATGCTAGAATTTCATCCCGAAGAATAGCCATATGCCCGGGAGAGAAGTACTTAGAGATAAATTTCTCCGCTAGTTCATCCCAAGTATGAATGGAATGATTTGGCAAGCGTTCCAACCAATCTAAAGATTTCCCTTGTAGAGAGAAGGGGAAAAGCCTTAGCCTCAAAGCATTCTCGAAGAAATTTGTTTGTTTGCTCTCCCAACACGTATCGACGAACCCCTTCAAGTGTTTATATGCATTTTGACCCGGTGCACTAGTGAAGAACCCTCGTTGCTCGAGCAAAGTGAGCATCACGTTGGTTATTTGGAAGTTACCCGCCCTAATACGGGAAAGGACTATAACACTTGCATACCCTTCATTCGGCAACACCCAGTGTGGAGCCGCCTGTGGTGGAGGTAGGGGTGGAACGGGAACATTGTCTTGAGGCGCTCGGCCTCGTTTGTTGACTTGAGGTTCAAGAGGGACCTCATCCATTTGATCATCATCCACGTCCACATCCCCTAAATCTACGTTTCCAAGCTCGTTGTTTTCCATGATTGCACCTATAATACTCACACATTAGTAACAAGGAAGGAAAAGAAGATATCCCAAAAACACACCTAAACATATAGTTCACCACGTTTTTAGCTCCCCGGAAACGGCTCCAAAAAATTGATCTCGTCCAATTTCACTCCTCTATTCGAGGTATGAAAACGGTCGATGCAATAGTAATAACCAACAAGAGGCGGGGTCGAATTGCGCAGGGAGCTATATGTATGGGAGTTAGTAGTATATAGCTTAGCGTGTGAGTTTGTATATCTAAATTTGCACTTCCATAAAAATTGGTTGTTTAAAAATTTAATCTAAACTACAATTGCAATTTAAGAAATAAAACTAGAAAATTATTCTTGTTGTTTTTCAAATGTTGTAAAAGGCCTAGGGGTGTGACCTTCGCCTAGGTGTTTGCCTAACGGGTTGTAAACTTTAAAACTTTTCTTATAGGTCGGGGTATATTATAGCTATCAACACTCGGTTACCCACTAAATACATCTCGGTCAGAGAGTGATTTTTTTTAATTTGGCTTTTTCAAGTCCAAATGGGTATTGAACAAAACAGTTGATAAAAATCTCAAGTCGGGTTTTACTATCTCTAGGTTCAACCCTTTAATTGGGTTTATCAATATCTCGATTGACGCAATTTCTTGCTAGCCAAGTTTTCCTAGACTAAGTCTCTTTTTCTCAAGTAGAGACCAAGTCAAATAGGCATGAGCTAATATTTGCAACCATTAATTCTTCAAACAAAAGCAAGAACGAGGCTAAATAATAAAAATCCAATCATAAACAAGTAATAATCAAACACCCATTAAGTTTACACACTAGGGTTGGGTCACAACACTAGTAGAAATCTAGCTACAGATACTTAAAATGGAAGAAATAGGAGAAGAAATGATAATTAAACTCCTATTGCTAATTAAAATTGATAAAGTCTATGTTTAAAAAGCTCAAAATAGCAAAAACTGCTAAAAGGGGTAAAAGGAACCGTCTACTGTAGCAGCTGATGTCAAAAAATTGCCCTGAAAATGTGAAACTTGTCTATTCTGCTGCCGCATAATTTTGAACTGCGACCGTAATGCATTCCTTCTACGGTCCTTAAAATTGTAACTGCGACCGCACCTTTCTCTTCTGCGGTCCGCACAATTGTAACTGCGGCTGCACAGCTCTTCTTTTGCTGCCGCACAATAATTGTGCGGTCCGCACTTTTGGTAGACTTGAAATGCAGGTTCTCTAAAAATTGCTCTCACCCAGCTTTTGCGACCGCACAATTCATGTGCGGACCGCACATTGGACCAATCTCTGATGGATTTTTCTTCACAACCTGCAGCCACAGATGATATTCTGCTGTCCGCACTTCTGAGCTTTTGTGCCTTTTTTTTGTCCTTGAGTCAGAATACTCCTTCTTAAGTTGGAGTTCATCTCGAGGGCTCATCTTTCAATATTCCTGCAATGAAGCACATTTCATCAGTTTTCGGGAATATAATTAAATGCTTTTGGACTACAACGAAAGCTAAAGGGCGCTAATAAGTAGTCAAAATCCCTACTTATCACACCGGACACACTCACACCCCTTCTCAACCATCCGCTGAGCCTTTAGAAATGAAATAAACCTGCTAGGAACTTAATCTAAAGTACCTCTCCACTAACCGCGGTAAACCTGGCATAGCCAACGTCACCCTCTTGGCGTGACAATCAAGGATAGCATGATAGGGCGACAACCAGTCCATGCCCAAAATAACATCAAAATCTACCATACTGAGCAACAATAAATCGGCTCTGGTCTCAAAACCATCGAGAAAAACTAAACACGACCGGTACGCACTACCAACAATAATAGAATCTCCCACAGGTGTAGACACATAGATAGGAGAACTCAAAGAATCACGGTATACGCCCAAATATTAAGCAAAATAAGATGACACGTATGAAGAGACTGGATCAAATAAGACTGATGCATCTCTATGACTGACCGGAACAATACCTATGATGAAAGAGTCGGAAGCAACTGCTTCCGTCCTAGCAGGAAGAGCATAATATCTGGCCTGGACTCCCTCTCTAGGGCGACCTCTGCCAGCCCAACCTCCACCTTTAGCTGGTGGTGCAAGTGAGGTGACAGCTGGTGGCGACCATGGACTGAGAAGTTTGAGGACCCGGTGGAATACGCGAAGCCTGAGTAGTCTGTGTAGGTGCACCCCTCCTAAATCTGGGGCAATCCCTCACCATATGACGAGTGTCACCACACTCAAAACAAGCTCTCGGAGGACGTGGCTGCTGAGGCTGGCTCGGGCCTGATCGGCTGGACTGACCGCTGAAAGCACCTCGTGCAGGAGGTGCACTAGATAATAGAGGTGCATAATAGGGAGCCTGAGGCCTAGGAGTGGCCAGAAATCCGCTGGAAGTTGAAAGTGCTGAATGAACAGGGTGACTCACATAGCCCCTACCATGATGAGTTGCAGCTAGGGCACGGGTACCACTATATGTTCCAGACTCTCGAGACCTCTTGGCCTCCCTATCCTCTCTCTCCCGAGTCAGCATACCCTCCAATCTCCTAGAAATCCCCACTACCTACTGGTATGCAATGTCTATCTCCAACTTTCAGGCCATGCTAAATCTGATACTAGGTTTGAGACCCTCCATATATTAGTGGACTCGCTCTCTAACAATAGAAACCAAGACTGGCGCATGCCTAGACAAATCACTGAACTGGATCGCATACTCCGACATGGTCATAGAACCCTAGCACAACTGCTCAAACTCTGCATGCCATGTATCTCTGAGACTCTAGGGAACATACTCCCTCAAGAACTATCTGAAAACTGAGTCCAAGTGAGTGAAGCTGCCATAGCCGGACTACCCAACTCATATGATCGCCACCATTGATAAGTCGCTCCTCTAATCTGGAACGTAGTGAAAGCAACCCCACTAGACTCCGCAATACCCATAGTATGGAGGGTACGATGGCACTCCTCAAGAAAACCCTGGGCATCCTCTAACGCCAAGCCACTGAAAGTAGAAGGGTGGTACTTCTTCTACCTCTCGAGCCTGAGCTGCTCCTCCTCAGAAACTGCTGCCCTAACCTCGGGCTGAACTGGGGCGACCGGCGGTACTGGTATGACCTCTTGGGCTTGGTCAACCTAGACCTGCTACTCTGGGGTACGGGCAGTAGGAGTCTATGCTTCTTCCCCAGCCTGAGATGTAGCAGGAGCAAGTGGGATCAACCCTGCCTAAGCTAAGGTTCCGAACATGCTCAAAAACTAGGCGAGAGTCTCCTGGAGAGCTGGTGCAGTAACAGGCGTCTCAGGTGCCTGTCCCCCCCCCCCAACCGGAGCTACTGGTGGCTTCTCTGTAGCCACTCGTGCGGGTACTCTGGCTGCACCATGTGGACGTCCTCGGCCTCTACCCCAGCCCGGCTTCTCGTGGCTCAAGCAGGGGGCGCGGGTGTCTGGTAATCTGATTTAGCTGTACATGTCCTCACCATCTGTGAGAGAATAGAAAGACAGAAATTTAGAATCTGAAGTCAAAGATTTTGCACGATAAGGGGATCAAAGAAGTGAAGCTTTTCCTAACAGTTCCATAGCCTCCAGATAAGTACAGACGTCTCCCTACCGATCCGCGAGACTCTACTAAACATGCTTGTGACTCATAACACCTATGAACCTAGAGCTCTAATACCAACTTGTCACGATCTCAAATTCCCTCTGTAGAATATCGTGACGGAACCTAGTTTCTAAGATTAGGTAAGCCTAACAATATGCGAAAACATCAAATAAAAACTTAAAATTTTAAAACTTCAACAATTTCATCAATAGACTATAAGCTCAATACGTACAATTTTCCAAAACCCGTGAGATATAAGTTACAAGCTCTAGATATAATGCTGAACAATCCTATAAATCATTGTCTATTAAAAACATAAAGAAATAAGGAAAAGTTGGTTGAAGGGGACTCTGAGGCCTGCGAACGCGGGCATGTGTACCTTGAAGTCTCCAAAGCAGCAACACAGCGCACTAATACCGAGGCTGATAGGATGTACCTGGATATGCACAAAGATGTGCAGAAGCGTAGTATGAGTACACTATAACGGTACCCAGTAACTGCGAAGCCTAACCTCGATAGAGTAGTGACAAGGTCAGGTCAAGGTGTTACTGGAGATAATTAGAAACAAGACAGAAGATATAATGATATAATGAAAATGATAGGAAAGTAAATAATAAAGAATTTATGAGAAATAACAACACGGAGTCAAGGAAAAGCTAATACAACACGAAAGAAAAACAAGAATTTTACATGTTAAGGAAACAAGAACCAAACAATACAGCAAATAAAGAAGATTTACAGGGGCACTCCCGAGGTACCTCCTCTTAGTCCCAAATAGTAAAAACAAATCACAGTCTTTCCTTATATCGCCGCGAGATCCTTTATATTTGGTTTTGAAAATCATTTTCCCGAAATACCATCCAGCATTTTAGCCAACCTTATCACACCGCATGGCTTCTAGTAGTTCCCCTACTAGCCACGTGTATCAAGCCCACCTTATCTCACTGCATGCGTTTCAACACCCAGACCTTATACCACCGCATGCGTATCAATAATTACAATGGCACGAAAGGAACCTCGTGCAACAATAACAACCGCACAGCAATAACCTCATGCAATAGTAACAACAGCACGACAGAAACCTCATGCAAATAACCAAACAATCACCTCAACAATAACACAAAAGCCAAGACACAACAACTAAGTAAACGTTATTTCACAACTTACAACTAGCCTCAAAAAACCACGACCTTGCAATTCAACACCAAACTCAACAGCAAGATATTTCAAGGACAGCAATTTCAAGTAAGGAGCTCCACAGTTAAGTAAGAAATACGGAAATCAAGAAAAGCAAGTAATTCTACTAAACATGTGATACAAGTTGCAAATAGGAGATAAGAAGTGTAGACATGTGAAATTAGGCTAAACATGATGACTACAACATGCTAAAGTAAATCAATTAAGGCAAGAAAAGGAAACTACATAGCAAAATCGAAATTTCGACATTTAGCCCGGGTATGCACTCGTCACCTCGCGTACACGACCCTCACATATCACAAATTATCACCAAAATACCAAATCCTAAGGGGAATTTCCTCCAGACAAGGTTAGACAAGTCACATACCTCAAATCACGCTCAATCAATCGCTCCAAAAAGTCGACCCAGGCCCACGTCTCGGATATAAAATTCGAACACCCATTCGATATCGAGTCCAACAATATAAGAATTATCCAAATCCGACCTCATTTAGCCCTCCAAAATCCAAAATCTAAGAACTTCTACACATTTTCCCCAATTTTTTCACCCCAAATTTCTAATTACATGATAAAATCAATGATAGATTACTGGAATTTAATCAAAAACGAGTTAAGAATCCTTCCCCCAACACTTCCTCTGAAAATCCCTAAAAATCATGCCTTTATCCGAGCTCTCAAAGTCCAAATGTGAAATAAGAGAATGAACCCTCATTTTGAAATTTAAGTTTTGCTGCCCAGTTATCCTTAATCGCGAACGGGGGAATGCCTTGCGTTCGCGAAGCACAAAAATGATATAGCCCAGATTCCTCTTACTCGAACGCGAGGAACCACTCGCAAATGCGGTGACCAAGGGTTCTCAAGCTTCGCGATCGTGACGCCCTTATCGCGAACGCGTAGACCACGCGTGAGTCTAACGCCACGCTGCCTTCCTCATCGCGGACGAGTAACCCAATCGGCGATCGCAGAGCACCAAGTCCTGCCCCTTCGCGAACTCGTGGCGATCTTCGCGACTAAGCGAACGCGGGAGCATCATCGAGAACGCGTAGAAGGACACCAGAACTGAGAAAAACTAGCAACTTCAGAAATTTTTCAAAGTTTCGAAATGTGCCGAGCATGGTCCGAATCACACCCAAGGCCCCCGGGACCTCAACCAAACATACCAACAAGTCCTAAAATACGATACGAACTTAGTCGAGGCCTCAAATCATATCAAACAACATCAAAAATATGAATTGCACCCAAATTCAAGCCTAAGAACTTATGAACTTTCGAATTCCGAAACCAACGTTGATTCATACCAAAACAACTCCGATTGACACCAAATTTTGCACACAAGTCATAATTAACATTACGGACCTACTCCAACTTCTGAAATCAAAATCCGACCCCAATATCAAAAAATCCACTCCCGGTCACACTTTCTAAAATCTTCCAACTTTCCAACTTTCGCTAATTAACGCCGACATGACCTAGGGACCTCCAAATCAATATCCAGGCACGCTCCTAAGACTCAAATCAGCATACGGAGCTATTGGAGCCGCGAAAACTCTATTCCGGAGTCATCTTTTATACAAGTCAAACCAACTCTTACATCTTAAACTTCTAATTTAGAGACTATGTATCTCATTTCACTCCAAATCTCTCCCGAACTTGACACTAAGCGCAGCGGCAAGTCACGTAACCACAAAATAAATTAGAGGGATCAATAAATCGGGGATAAGGGCTAATATTCTCAAAATGACCAGCGGGATCGTTACACTTACAAATTCTTGTTTGTAACCAGACATGGGTAGGAATGTTTTTCGGAAAAAAACTAATCTCTTGACTGAAAATTGTGACCCGAAACCTGCTAAGAATTTTAAGAAGGCATCTATTGATGAAAACTTGCTCAAGCAACATGTAGAAGAATTTGTTTATCCGGGTAATTGAAATATGACAATTGTGCAATATTGAATTACTCATTAAATCTTTTTTGATTAGACAAATTTGTGTCTTTGTTTAATCATATTTAGCTAATTCATGTTCAATAATTTTCGAGGAAGTGTGGACATGATAAGGGAGAAAGAAATTAGCTATCACTATGGTGGCCATTTTGTATTTTCCCTTCTAGAAAGTATGTAGGTGGGCATTTGAAGAAAACAAATATTGATGTTGATTTCATATCTTTCTTTGGCCTATTTGATGACTTGAAAGAGTATCGAAACGTTCCTTTACTTCATATATTGAGATCAAAAGTTATGCAAGACTTATATATGAAATGGTATGAATACTATTATAATATTTTTAGAACAAATTTAGAAGAATTATATTCACATATTTTATTCAATTAATGATAACAATTATTTTTCCGCATGAGCAAAAAAAATGAAAATGCTCCTTCTCGTGTGTAAGTTTTAAATGGAATCTCGCTAGAGAAAAATAAGAAAAACAAGTAGATGCTTTTCTACAAGATGTTTCTTGTAATGTCAATATGTTCTCTTTTCTTTTTATCTCCTTTTATAGTACACATTTATACATATATTTGACTGATTTGTATTTTTTGATTGTAGGCTCAATTGACCAATTTAAAAAGAAGCAAAAAGAAGGAAAAAAAAATTTTAAATGATGATGATATCTTCAAAAAAGTATTTGGGGCCGAAAAAATGAATATTTTGGTGCATATGGCCCCGAAAAATATATGAGTGAATATTTTGATGGTAGGCCAGCAAAAGTACAGCTTGTAAAGTAACTAGAATTGACCAGAAAAAAAAGGCAAATAAGCGTGTAGATGAAGTTAAAAGGAAAGCAAAGAAACAAGTTGAAGAAATCAAGAAAGATATGAATAATCAACTAGAAGAGATAAGTAAACAATGGAAGAAAATTTCGAATGATACTTGCAGCACAAGCTCTACAACAAAATGATACAAATCTAACGGTAAGTAACTTATTAGACTTTTATTAATATCTTTTTATATTAATAATTTAGTATATATGTGATTTCTTTAAGGTAATATTCATATTAAAAATAAATTTTTTTTTAAATAATTATTGTATCATTTAGTTATTTGTTTTTTGCAGCTTGTGGAGGAGTTATAAAAGCATCAAGGTCGACTGGCACATGAATAATAGTTTTCCTCTTGTCAAAGCTTATTGATATGTTTCAAATGATGTTTTAATATTTAGAAAGATATTGTTGAACCTTTGTTAAATCTTTTTACTAATATATTACATTACGTAATTGAAGATCTTATGCTACAGTTGCATATATGTTGCATTGCCAAAATTTGACTGTATTTCTAAATAGGCTTTATATGAAATATATGGCTAATTATGCTTGTGGCAAATTTTTTAATTAGTAGCAATGAATTTTTTTAGATTTGTAGCAAAACATGCATATTGCCACATAATAAGAATATAGCTAGGTATTTTTATTTTCATAGAAACTGAAAAAAATTTATTGCTACAATTTTGTGCTTCATGGCAAAAGAGAATGGAATCTTAACTATGAATTTTTTAATTTGTAGCTAAACATATACTCCTACAATAGTCACGTACCAAGAACATGGCTATTCATTTCCACTTTCCGTAGGAAATGAAGAAAATCTTTTGCAGCAGTTCTATATATTTCACGGCTAAAAGTATGGAATCTTAGCTACAATACAAAAAGGTTTATGGCAAATACTTCAATTCATAACTATGGAGTTTTTAATTGTAGCTAAATATGAGTACTACTGCCACGAGACTAAGCTCTTGAAATAGCCATAAAATTTGAGTTTGCATAGCAAATAAATTAAATCTTTTGCTACAATCCAACATTTCGTGGCTACAATATGAAGATAACTACAAATTTTGTTCGTCGTGGCAAAAGAATAAAATCACTTGTGATGAGTATATTTTTCGTAGCAAAAGCCTTTTACCATCATAGCTACAACATACAAAATTTTCGTAGCATTAAGTATTAGTCCTTAGCCATGGATCATGTAAAGTCTCTACGGAAAAAAATTTTCGTACCATCTTTTGCTACGAATGCTATGAAAAAAAATATTCTGGCTAAAGTGTTTTGCCACGAAAATTTTTATATTTAACTATAATGCTTTTCATAGCTATAGATGTGTAATGTTGTAGTGGATTTTGTTGTAAGAAACTTTATTTGCTAATATGAAGATTTGATTAGTTTAATTTAAAATTCTAAAACACTTCTAATATTAAAAAGATATATTCTTTGTTTTTATTTTTTGCACATATTTTATACATTTTTTCTACAAACTTCAATATTGTCTAAATAAAAATATTATTATTTATTCTACCATTAATACTTTGGGGTCCCAAAATTTTAGGGGCTTAAAGCAAAAGCTTCACTAGCCTTACTCTTACTCTTGCACCACGCATGTGGGGTCTCTAGCCCACAGTCACTTTTGTATATTTTGTTGCTTCAATTGATCCAACCAAGCTTTTCAGCTCACTTGCTTTGTGCACACTAATTTTTAATATTTGCCCGTGACTCCAAGTCTTATGTTGATATTTTAATTAGCCTAACGTTGCGAGAGCAGTCCCAGAGCTGGACGAACAAAAAAAACTGACTACGAGATTCGATTGGGTTGCCTCATGTACATTTACCTTTCAAGACGTCTCAAAAAGGATTGCATGGTAATTACATTATTCGTTTCTCCTTAGTTCATGTTTTTCTTCATGGAACTATTATAACTCTTGCTAATCAAATTTAACATGATATTAGAGTCAAACTAACCGTTCAATCTGTGATCCGATCTGATCTTATAACTTCGATTTACATTTCTATTTCAATAGGCCGTCTATATTGAGGTTTTTTCCTTCTTTTTTTTTGAAAAAGATGTAACACTTGTACGAGGAACAATGGATGGTAAAGTTTGAAATTTAGTATACTATATATTATGGGTGATTTGCAAGAATGGCTTTGGAAGTGAGTGATCTTGATTTATTAATTTCGCTTATCTCAAGGTAGAACTTTAAGTTTAACAAGTATTGCTCTTCGCTTGTCCGATGTGCAACACTTTTAACTTTTGAACTTAAAGATTTGCCCATGGGACAAGCGGGGGTCAAAAAATCAAGATCATTTATTTTTAAGGTTATTGAATATAATTTCCTGACTTAATTGCTAGCTAGCTATATTTTGGGCCGAATCTACTTGACTGACACTGAAGATGGATTGGGCTCGACGATCCGGACTTGCTGCCCATTTGCACTGTGTGTAGATATGCGCTTTGGAGGCTCCATAGAAATCCTTGCAGAGATTTGAAGCCAAGGCCTTTCTCATTTAAGTATCTATAAACTAAGAAGTGCAAATGTACAATGAAGCCTTTAAGTTTCATTTTGTATACCTTTGGAATTTAGAGGTCGCAAGTTTTAGCTATTAGTATAACTCTTAGGATGAATACTCTAACTTATTAAAATTATATAATTGACAGTCTTTTCAGCTAGTTTATGAATATATAAATGTATTATTTAAACATATTAAGCATCAATATCCGAATTCAAATATGCAAATTATATACTTTGACCCTTGTGGTTCAATTCGATTATTCTTTTATCCAATTGTTTTCCCTCAAAATTGGATAACGATTGAATTTGTAAGTGGTTTTAAGGAAACACGGATTAACTTATACAAAGCGATAAATTAAATTGCTATTGGATAAATGAAGACAGAATAAATTCAAACCACACGAGTTGGGTAGTTTCAGCCTTGATGGAATAATCACTTTCAACCAGGGCTCACCACAGTCGGTGTCAATAAAAAAGAACAAGAGCTTCAAGATAGAGAAAATAATAATGTATTGCTTTTGAGTGCGTGTTACAGCGTGTCAAATGAATTGTTAGACCCCCTTTATATAATAGAGGAGTCCTACTTTAGGTACAACTCTATAAAAGAAAAAAATATCTTCTGATTCGCTGATTGTCGGTTCCTTATCGATACGTGCCGAGATTCCCGCCGTAACATTCGGCCGGTCACGGATATTTCGGCATTCTGTTGGCTATGCTGGATTGTCTGACAATATTCTTCGAAGTCGTTCGAGGCTAGGATCGATTCCAGGATTATGGCCTCGATATCCTCGAAGGC
This sequence comes from Nicotiana obtusifolia, assembly GCA_002018475.1. Lineage (NCBI taxonomy): Eukaryota > Viridiplantae > Streptophyta > Magnoliopsida > Solanales > Solanaceae > Nicotiana > Nicotiana obtusifolia. The sequence goes on from MCJB01007424.1 coordinate 91,695, forward strand.
AGGCATCATGCCCCAGGTTTTAACCCGGTGGGACTTAGGCTTAGTTTCAGTCCCTTATTGCCATATCTCAAGCTTGGCTTATCTTGTCGGAGGCTATCACCATGAGCTTGATTTTACCCGTATACAGATAGTCCCCTCGTTTTTTGGAGTAAATGATGAGAAACGACATAAGCTTCCGATTCTTGCTTTGATACACCGTGACAGAAACGACAAAACAACCGAAACGTCTCGTCAGTCAAGCTTTAATGGCATTAAATGCATGTCAGCCGACGGTCGACCGTCCCTGGATATCAAAAGCCGCTGAACTACTATAAATACCCTTCCTTTGTTCATTTTAACTTTACATCCAAACCTTCTACACTCGTATCTTTAAGATTTCAACACTTTCTAGCACTTTTACTCCGGTTTTTCGAGATCCTTTGCAAGAATTTTTACCTGTCTTCATCTTAAGCCATCAAGTCCAATCATTCAACTTCCTTTCTTTCTCCACCTTTCTCGGATTTTTCTCTATTTCTAAAGAAATGGCAAAGACTTCAAAAATAATTCCTCAGAAAGAAAATCCTTCTATTTCGCGACCAACTACTGAGGCCGAGGAGACCGTTTGCCCGCTGCCGTCGATAAACCAGTACCTGAATCCCCTTTGAAAATGTTCATCCCCAGGGGATGCTCGGTCAACGTCAATTTCAAGGTCGAAAAGCCTTCCTCCATACAAGGTCGGTGTGAGGAGGTCTCAAGATACATCAACTCAATCACCGAATAGATCCTCCCCACGGTTCAAAAAGACCGTAACTGGGCCGATAAGGACATAGTGGTCCCCGACCCCGATGAAGCCATTACCACCCATGTTGAGGGATACCTAAGCGTTTACACTTATCCCTTTACATTGGGCCCAGTGGATCCGGTCATTTTGGATTTTTGCAGAAGGTACAACGTGTGCCTAGGCCAGATTCACCCATCGCTCTGGAGGATCGTGATCCTCCTCCGGTTATTTATGAAAAAAATCGATAGGTGCTCGTTCACCATCGACCATCTTCTATGCTTATACAGTCCCCGAATCTTCTAGGGGGACTGATAAAGCTTGTGCGGTGGGCCAGTAAAGCCTCGTTCTCAAGTATTGATGAGGACCGGGAGCGGGGTTGACAAGGCCGTTTTGTCTGAGTGAGGACTTTGGACTTAATCCCCGCCGAGTAAAGGCCATTTCCCGAGAAGTGGAATACCACGTAAGATTTACTTTCGAATGTCAATTTTAAACTTACTTTTCTTTTTCTTATTGGTGCTTTGTGGTGGTGCAGCCTGTCGCTCGGGTCCCAAACGTCGTTCCTCGACTCAAGGAGTGGCTCGAGGATATCGTATCATAGATTCCCTATTCCGAGCGCCCATGCCGCAAGCTCTCGAAGGACTGTTGGGAAGCCCGTTCCCACGGTGAGACTTCTTTCTCGAGTAGGCAGTATTAAGATTTCTCTTTTAACATTAAGCCCTTACTCCCTTTACTTCTTTTTTGCAGGTTTATCTAAGGATGTCGAGCTGAGGCCTCCAACCGGTAATGAGGATTTACCTACAAAGTCACCTACTCCGAGACTGGGCGAAGAGAAGAAAAGAAAGAGGCCCGAGCTCGGAGAAAAAGAAAACAAATAGAAGGCCGGTGCGCAAGTCAAAAAAAAACACCAGCACCCGAGCCCTAGCTTCGGATTTACTCTATCGGCTGAGGGACGAATCCGAAGAAGAAGAACCCTTTGTTCTAGTGACCCGTGAGCTGTCGCAGCTCGAAAAGTAGGGGCCCTTTGAACCAGAGATCAGTGAAGCAGATCTGCCTCAAGCCAAGGAGATCGATGAGAAGACTGGGGTCGAGGCTTCCCGGGATGCGGGCAATGCCTCGAAGGAGGCACTCGGTGTGATAGACATCACGGAGTCACCCTCGTTCATGGAGTCCATGTACAACGAGGCTCAAATGGTGAAAGAGCGCCCTAATGAAAGGGCCTATTGAGCGGATGACCCCCTCTGCTGCTTTTTTGATGGCATAGATTCCACCACCACGGAAGACGTCACCAGATTAGGTGACATAGAGGTACCAAGGAAGAGTCCGACCTCAGGGACAGGCGGGCTTAACTTTAGCCCCAAATTGGTACACTGGTACCCTGCCCTGAGTGTGGATCCTGATCGGAAGCGGTCCATTGTCATTACCATTCTATAGGATGTCGGGGTTCTTTCCGCCCCCGTAGAGGTGGCCAGTTACCTTCGGTGCCTGGTGACCGAAGAAGACCAGGCCAAAATGAATGAGGTAGATGCGCCCTACCTGTTCAACAAAGCACAACAGGCGCTGAACCGGGGAACTTTAGATAACTCTTGATGATTTCAATTTTTGCTTTTATACTTGAATTAATACATTGATAATCCTAATATTATTCTTCGTATTTGTAAGCCTCGATGCTTCACCATGAAACTTTCCTCAGGTACCGGGATGAGTTGAACCAGCTCAAAGCCGAAGTCAGAGAGCTTACTGAGAAGAGAAACACATACAAACTTCTCAGTGAGCAGCGTGAAGGAGAGGCTAAGAGCCTTCGAGCTGAGTTAGAAGCGGCTCGGAGAGAACATGCCAACCTGGTTGAACAGGTAAAAAATTTTGAAGTTAGTGACGATGAGCTAGACACGGTGTCTAATGGTTGGATCCCGCAGATTCAACAGAAGATTGAACGGATCGACCAGCTTCGAGCCAAGATGGATGCAGTCAAGGTCGAGGCCGAGGAGTGGAGAGGCAGGATGGACTGCCTGGCCTTAGAAAAGGAGACTGCCCGAGCACAGTTGACCTCAGCGGAGGTCCAGCTTCGAGCGACAAGGAAGAAGGCTGAGGCACGGTCCCAAAAGATTGAGGAACTCTAGTCTCAAGTAAGCTCGGTTGTTTCTGATGGAGAGACCCTTGCCAAGGAATTTAAGGTGGCCAAGTCGGTGGTTGAAGTAACCAAAGCTGATGCCGACGAAAAGGTGGCCTAGTATAAGGCCGATGCAGAGGCAACCCAGGACCGACTGAAAGATATCACCGAATACGTGAAGTGGTAGTCCTGAAGGGAGGTCCTCAAAGAAATTCATGCTCGGGGTTATGATTTATCGGCCGAGGTCGAAAGTGCTAAGGGGTTCAAAGCCGAGGCCAAGAAACTGGCGTATCCCGAGGATGAAGAGGAATTAGAGGGTTCGGATGGATCCAGGGGCGGAGAAGACTCTGATGATGCCGGTGATGAGGCAGGCTCCGATGGAGACTAGGTCGTTTAAGTGCCTTGTATATTTTTCTTTGTTTTTTGTATTTTTGTATTTTTGTACTTTTTTGTCAAGGCCGTTTGGCCTTTGCAAAGATCTTTTCATATATATATATAAGGCTCTTTTTTCCCTTTCACAGTTTTTAAGCTTGTTTTCTTTCGCTTTGTTCTTTATGATTGCAAAGATATCGAAATGCCTTAACATGTAATAGTTAGGTCTTGGCCGGAGGTTCGAACAAGCCTTTCTTTCAATATTATTTTGTTTACGATTCGTGGGGGCTCGATATGATCGGAAACTTTCCCCAAAATACTTAGAACTTTTTAAATTATAATTTTCCGAGCGTAGCCTTTCGAACCGATTTAGAAATTTTGAAGGCCTTGTTTTTGTTATGGGACTCGGACGTCTCCGAACGGTTTTAATATGGCCGTAGCCTTTCTAGTTTGGGTGTTGCCCAATGGCCTTGTTACCCCGAGTCATCCGGGCTTAACCGAGATAACCGTTCCCGAATGGGAGTGTCCGTAGACTTTAAAGTTCGTGCACTGCCAAATAAGCTTTGTGCCCCCGGACTTCATTATCCCGGGCTATCCGAATCTGCCTTAGGGGGGCAGTCCCCTAGTGAGGTGGCCTTGGGCTCGATGTCTTTAGGGGATCAAATTTAAGAAAGAAAAATTTTCAAGGGGCAAAATATTTATCCACAAGGCATAAACTCCCTTTCAATTTTGTGCGTAATACACAAAGTTATACATGTGTTCAAGCTTTGGGTCCGGAATGGGGCGATCAATGTGGGCACGGTTCATTCGACCATTTGGCCCTTACAGTAAATCTTGTCGGTCGAGCCTAAACTATTCTAGCACAAAGTTTCTTTCCTTGCAAAAATCATTATCCGAGGGTGATGCCCTCTGGTGTTCGAGGCCAATCATAGAGAAGCCTTGAATATTGTTGTCGTGATCTTCGATACCAGTTCGTAGCCGGTCTTCAATTCTAAGTTAGCGCGATTTAATGTTGCCTCGTTAAAAACCTTGCCGGAAAATCCATTTGGGACAAAACCGGTTCAAGAAAAAAAGAGTGCAACGCATGCTTTCAGGCATAAAAATTGTATGGTTCTTTGCCGGTCACCTGCATATGTTAGTCCAGAATGTAAATAAATAAAAGGAATGAATTGGATCGTACCTTAGGAGTAGTATGCTTCAAGTGAGTTATGTTCTAGTTGTTCAGTAATCGCTCACTATTCATTGCTCCGAGTTTGTATGATCCTTTTTCGGTGATCTCGATAATTTGATACGGACTTTCCCAGTTCGGCCCTAGCTTCCCTTCATTCGAATTCCGAGTGCTTAGTGTGACCTACCTTAACACTAAGTCCCCGACATTGAAGTGTCGACGGTTGGCTCTTCGATTGTAATACCTCTCGATCCGCTGTTTTTGGGTGGCAAACCGAACAAGGGCGGCTTCGCGCCTTTCATCTAATAGCTCCAGGCTCGTATTCATGTCCTCGGCGTTTGATTCTTCGGTCGCATATCGGAATCTGAGACTCAATTCTCCGACTTCAACCAGGATTAGGGCTTCGGCGCCATAAACCAACGAGAAGGGGGTGGCCCTGGTACTGGACTTCGAGGTCGTACTGTATGTCCATAGGACTTCGGGCAAGATTTCTTTCCGTCTTCCTTTGACATCGGTCAGCCTCTTTTTGAGGTTTTGGAGTATGGTTTTATTGGTGTACTCTGCTTGCCCGTTCCCACCAGGGTGATAGGGTGTTGATAGGATCCTTTTGATCTTATGGTCTTTGAGGAACTTGCTTACTTTGCTGCCGATGAACTGTTTCCCTGTCGCACACGATCTCGGCCGTCATCCCGAACCGGCATATTATGTGGTCCCAATGAAATCAATGACTTCCTTCTCCATGACTTTCTCATACGCCTGGAATTTCACCCCTTTAAAAAAATAGTCAGTCAAAAATAATATAAATTAAGCCTTACCGGGTGGCCATGGGAGGGGGCCGACGATGTCCATCCCCCATTTCATGAACGGCCAGGGTGAAAAGACCGAATGTACTAGCTCCCCCGGTTGATGAATCATCAGAGCATGCCTTTGACATCCATCGCATTTTCGTACGAACTCCTTCGCGTCTTCTTCCACGTCGATCCAATACTAACCGGCTTCGATTATTTTCTGAACTAACGATTCGACGCCCAAATGATTTTCGCAGGTGCCTTCGTGGATTTCCTTCATAACATACTCGGTATCTCCTGGTCCTAGACATATTGTGAGTGGGCCATCGAACATTCCCCGGAACAGTGTACCGTCTTCGGACAGGCTGAACCGGGCCGCCTTTGTACGCAGAGTTCTCGATTCCTTAAGGTCCGAGGGCAGTTTTCCACTCTTCAAATACTCTATGTATTTTTTTCTCCAGCCCCAAGTTAGGATTGTTGAGTTTATCTCGGAGTGACCTTCTTCCACTACGAATCTCATGAGTTGTACGACCGCCCCCAAGTTGAACTCATCGTCGTCGACCGATGAGCCTAAGTTCGCAAGGCATCAGCTTCACTGTTTTGATCCCGAGGCACATGTTATAGAGTCCACTCCTTGAACCGATGTAACATCACCTGTAGTTTATCTAAGTATCTTTGCATTCGTTCCTCTCTAACTTCGGACGTCCCATTAACCTGATTCACCACAAGGAGGAAATCACACTTAGCTTCGATCACCTCTGCCCCAAAGCTTTTGGCTAGTTCAAGACCTGTAATCATGGCCTCATACTCTGCAGCATTGTTGGTTAATTTTACAATCCTAATAGATTGTCTAATAACATTACCTGTTGGTGGCTTCAATACAATGCTGATTCCGTACCCTTTTGCGTTCAAGGCACCGTCCGTAAAGAGGGTCCATATTCCCAAAGAAGTCCCCGAGTTCAATAACAACTCTCTTTCGACCTCGGGTGTTAGGGCCGACGTAAATTCAGCCACAAAGTCTGCCAAAATTTGAGACTTAATGGCAGTCTGAGGCCGATATTTGATATCATACCCACTGATCTCTGCAGCCCATTTGGCCAACGGTCCCGAGAGCTCGGGTTTATGCATTACATTCCTTAATCGGTAAGTTGTTACGACACATATGGGATGACATTGGAAGTACGGTTTTAGCTTCCTAGAGGAATTTAGCAAAGTGAGAGCCAACTTTTCTAGGTGAGGGTATCTAGTTTCAGCCTCGCCTAGAGTCCTCCTAACATAGTAAATTAGAAATTGCGTACATTTCTCTTTCCGTACCAAGAATCCGCTTACCGCTATCTCCGATACTGCCAAGTATAAGTACCATTGTTCGTCTGTCATCAGCGTGTGAAGCAGCGGTGGGCTCGATAGATATCGCTTGAGCTCCTCCAAGACTCGTCGGCACTCCGGGATCCATCAGAAGTTATTCTTTTTCTTCAACAGTGACAAGAACCGGTGACTCTTGTCGGATGACCTCGAAATAAATCATCCCAAGGCAGCTATGCGTCCGGTTAACCTTCGTACAGCCTTCACGTTATCCAACACAGTGATATCTTCGATGGCCTTGATTTTATTGGTGGTGATCTTGATCCCTTGGTTAGATACCATGAATCCGTGGAATTTACCGGACCCAACTCTGAATGCCCATTTCTCCGGGTTCAGCTTCATATTGTATTTCTTCAATATGCTGAAAGTTTCCTACAAATGTTTCAAATGGTCCTCTGCTCGAAGGGACTGAACCAACATATCGTCAATGTAAACCTCCATTGATTTTCCTATTTGTTCTTCGAACATTTGATTTACTAGGTGTTGGTAAGTGGCGTCGACATTTTTTAGTTTGAACGGCATCACGTTATAGCAGTAGGTGCCGTACTTGGTGATGAAGGAAGTTTTTTCCTAATCACCCGGGTCCATCCGAATTTGGTTGTACCCGGAATAAGCGTCAAGAAAACTGAGGATCTCGTGGCCGGCCGTTGCATCAATCATGCGATCGATGTTAGGCAAAGGGAAAGAATCCTTGGGACACTCTTTATTCAAATCTTTATAGTCCGCACACATTCTTAATTTGTTCCCTTTTTTGGGGACTACTACTACATTTGCTAATCAGTCCGGGTATTTAACCTCCAGGATGAATCCTATATTTAAGGAGTTTAGATACCTCGTCCTTGATGAAAGCATGTTTGACCATGGACTAAGGTCTCCTCTTCTGCTTGACGGGGTGGAACTTTGGGTCAAGGCTTAGCCTGTGAGTGGTTATTTCCGGCGGACTCCCTGTCATATCAAGGTGGGACCAAGAGAAACAATTTTTGTTAGCTATAAGAAATTGAACGAGTTTTTTCCTGAGCTAGGGATTCAACCCCGTGCCCATGTATACCTTTCGATCGGGCAAGTGTTCGATCAGTACGACTTGCTCCAGTTCCTCAACCGTTGTTTTGGTAGGGTCGGAATCATCAGGAGCTATGAAAGACCCGGGAACCCCATAGTCGTCGTCCTCACCATCTCCTGCTTCTCCGATTGGGAAGGAATCAGTGTCAGTAATTGCTATTTGGTTTCTTCCTTAGTGACTGGACCCACCTCTTTCGGTATCGAAAGTGTGGATATCGAGACCACTTCGTCGACCGCGAACATCTCTTTTGCAGCCGGTTGTTCTCGGTAAACTATTTTTATTCCTCCCGGCATCAGGAACTTCAACACCTAGTGCAGAATCGCGGGTACCTCCCTCATGTTGTGAATCCATGGTCTTCCGAATAAAGCATTGTACCCCATGTCCCCTTCGATCACATAGAACTTTGTTTCCTGAACGGTCTTGATGGTGTTTACTGGTAATGTTATCTCCCCTTTAGTGGTCTCACATGCCATGTTGAACCCGTTTAGGACTCGGACAGCTGGCACGATCTGATCTTGTAGGCCGAGCTATTCCACGAACCTCGATCAAATGATGTTGGCCGAGCTACCTAGATCAATTAACACACGTTTAACTCGAGATTTATTTATAAGTACTGATATTACCAGTGCATCATTGTGGGGCTGCACGATCCCCTCAACATCTTCGTCATTAAAGGACAAGGTTCCCTCTGGCACGTAATCCCGAGTTTGTTTTTCCCTTGTGATGGATACTTTGGTGCGCTTCAGCATCGGCCCTTGGGGAACATCGACCCTATCAATGATCAATGTTGATGACGTGCTGAGGTTCCTCCTGTTCAGTCTGTTTACCGGAGTCTCTGTTCCTAAAATGGTTCTTGGCTCGGTCGCTTAAGAACTCTCGGAGATGCCCAATATTGAATAGCCGGGTAACTTCCTCTCTCAAATGTTGGCAATCTTCTGTCTTGTGACTGTGAGTGCCATGATATTTGCACATTAGGTTAGGATCCCTTTGGGCTGGATCGGATTATAAAGGTCAAGGCCATTTGGTGTCTCTAATACATCCAATGGCGGATACGATGGCGGCGGCACCGACGTTAAAGTTATACTGCGATAGTCTTGGCGCTTCTTTCGGCCCGATGGGCCTGTCAAAACTGTTTTTGCTCATGAGTCCCTGGTTTTTTTGGCCTAGGTCACTTCTACTTTCACTTATCATGGGGTTTCGCCCAGATCCACCACCTCTTCAGTTTCCATTGTATGGCTGATACCAATCCCTGTTCGACCTTGGCTCACGATCAATATCTCTCCTGACTCTGTCAACTGATCTAACAGGATAAATAGAACCGGAAGGGGCCCCGAGTTGATCGTCTTCGACCCTAATATTTTATTGATACCGATTATACTCGCCGACCCAGATGACAGCCGGGTGCTCCACCAGATTTTGCTTCAACTGCTGTGAAGCCAATGAGCTTCGAGCATTGAGTCCCTAGGTGAAGCCTTGAACGGCCCAATCGTCTGCGACCGGAGGCAAGTGCATCCGTTCCATTTGAAACTGAACACGAATTCCCTGAGCATCTCATTATCCCTCTCCTTCACATTGAAAAGGTCAAACTTCTTGGTCTCGACATTGATAACCCTGGCGTATGCTTTTATGAATGAATCTGCAAGCATAGCAAACGAGTTAATAGAATTAGGAGGTAGGTTGTGATGCCATATCATATCACCCTTGGATAGAGTTTCCCCAAATTTTTTCAGTTGGACAGATTCGATCTCGTCATCTTCCAAGTCATTTCCTTTGATGGCGCATGTATAGGAGGTCACATGCTTATTTGGGTCGGTCGTTCCGTTGTACTTAAGAATTTCGAGCATGCAAAACTTTTTCGGGATTGGCTTCGGCGCTGCACTTGGAGGAAAAGGTTTTTGAACAAACTACTTGGAATAGAGGCCCTTCAATATCGGAGGTGCTCTTGGGATTTGGTCGACCCTGGAATTGTAGGTTTCCACCTTTTCGTCATTGGCTTTGATTTTCTTATCCCCCGATTCTATTTGTTTTGTCAAATCCTCGAGCATTTTTATGACCTCGGCTTCGGCCTCTCCATGATCGATTCATTTCTACGGCTGACTTCCCGGTATGGCTCGGGCTCAACCCTGCTCGGGGCTCGGCTTTGGTTTTGCAACTGGGCTATCGCTACCTGTTGAGCTTGTTACATTTCGAAGATCTTTCGCAAGTTGATCCAATTGTTTTCACAGTCGTGCGTATTCTGGGCAATTGATCGGGCTTCCCTGTGTATGCTGTTCTCGGGATCGGTAGGCAAATTTGTGTTGATGGCCACATGCGAACTAGCATCGATGGGATCTGCCATCGGGACTCCGTCGAGATCTGGGGGCACCTCATTACCGGATGCTACATTATTATTTTCACCATGGTGGCTGGACTCCGTATTCGTGTTTAGAGGGGCATACTGTGGGTTTTGACATTTTGATCTTAACCTAGAATCAAAGACACTTCAAAAAAATAAGTGTAAAATAGGGTGTGTTACGAAAATTTGTATCAAATTGCCACTATTATCCTTAGCCCCACGGTGGGCGCCAAACTGTTACCCTCAAAATTGGATAATAATTGAATTTGTAAGTAGTTTTGATACGCGGATTAACTTGATACAAAGCGATAAATTAAGTTGCTATTGGATAAATGAAGACAGAATAAATTCAAACCACACGAGTTGGGTAGTTTCAGCCTTGATGGAATAATCGCTTTCTATCCGGGCTCACCACAGCCGGTGTCGATCAAAAAGAACAAGAGCTTCAAGACAGAGAAAATAATAATGTATTGCTTTTGAGTGTGTGTTACAATGTGTCAAATGAATAGTTAGACCCCCTTTATATAGTAGGGAGTCCTATTTTAGGTACAACTCTATAAAAGGTAAAAAAATCTTCAGATTCGTTGATTGCCTCCTTATCGATACGTGCCGAGATTCCCGCCGTAACATTCGGCCAGTCACGGATATTTCAGCTTTCCGTTGGCTATGCTGGATCGTCTGACAATATTCTTCGAAGTCGTTCGAGTCTAGGATCGATTCCAGGATTACGGCCTCAATATCCTCGAAGACAGGCATCATGCCCCGGGGTTCTAACCCGGTGGGACTTAGGCTCGGTTTCGATCCCTTATTACCATATCTCGAGCCTAGCTTATCTTGTCGGAGGCTAGGATGCACCATAAGTTCGATTTTACCCGTATATACCAATAGAGTACTAAACATTTGGAAATATGCTAATCCCACTGATGTAATTTAAATAACACATTTTTCCTTTTAATCTGTCTCAAAATGAATGACATATTTCTAACAATTTTCCCTTAATATTTATTTTATCTTTTGTCATGATTTTATAGCCACAAATTATCAACCAAAATGTGTTAGAACTCATGATTCGAAAAATTTTCTTTCTTTATTGAATTTCATGTCCAATGTCTAATCAAATATTTTCACATAAATAGAACGGAGGGAGTAGGTCATATACTAGAATCTAGAAACACTTTCTTAAATGTATTACATTATAATAGGAACAAATTCGTGTTTTAAGAAAATATTAACAGAAAAGAGTAAAAAATGCCCCTTTACTATACAAAAAGGATCATATATGCCCTCCATTATACTTTCGGTATATTATTACCCTGACGTTATAAATTTGGTGCAAAAATACCCTTCCTCCATTAAGTCCTCCACCATGGCCAACACCATCCAACGTAGCCTAATATTGAGTGCCACATCATATGCCACCTTATCGCCCTAATCAAATTTTAATCCCAACAACCCCCCCCCCCCCCCCCCCATTTTTGTAACACTCATACGTTACCTTTAACTACCCCAACACCTATCTTAA
>MCJB01007424.1:109543-123998 GCA_002018475.1 Nicotiana obtusifolia
TATATATATATATATATATATATATATATATATATAAAAAAGCTATATTCAATATAATATTAGCTAAAATGCACTAATACTTAGTGCATAGTATAGTATAGTATATATATACTAAGAGTATTGCATATACTAAGTGTATAGTATAGTGTATTATATAATACACTATACTATATATATATATAGTATAGCGTATTATATATAGTATAGTGTATTATATATCAAGTTACATATATATATATATAAGAACATGAAGCGCTCGGAACACAGGGACGGATTCTTTTAGGTATTGATACACTTGTAACGATGAATCACCGTTATAGTATACTAAGTGTATTTAAGGCTGTATTGTGGTCCGGGCCCGGGCCCAAATGGGCCAAACGGGCCTGGGTTGAGGCGGTCCCGGGTTAAACAGTCCCGGGCCTAACGGGCCAAATGAGTGGAACCGGCCTACTGCGGTCCTAAGCCCACATGGTACCGGGCTAAACGGGCCGGGCCCGCGGGCCTAAACGGGCTTTTTTGTTCCGGACTATTTTTTTTATCTAGAAAAATTTCTTGTAAACTATATATGTATATACTAATATAAATTGCTTATATATATCTATATAAATATAGATAGTATATATTGTATATATATATTGCCTTATATCTAAAAGCATGCAACGACTCAATGGTTGGGGGCCATTATGGAGGAAATCGAACGGCGGGTCAGGTTCTTGAATGTGGTTACTATTGGCCTTCAATCTATCATGATGCCAATCAAATAGTCAAGGCTTGTGACCAATGTCAAAGAAAAAACGAACAGAAAAAAAAGAAAAAGAAAAAAGGAACGAACCGAAAAGGCATTTGCGGACCGCAAAATCGGAATGCAGTCCGCATTTTGGGCCGCATAACTAAACCCTTCTTCAGGCTGAAGACGATGACGAAATGCGGTGACATTTGCGATCGCATAACTAATATGCGGACCGCATAGTCACCGCAAACCGAAATAGACCACCCAGTTAAAACCTTGCTATCCGGTTGTTTTGCGATCGTGTTTGCCACTTTGCGGTGGAGTTTGCGATCGCATTTTGTTATTTTATTTTTTGTGTGTGCAAGTCAATTCTGCGATGGTTATGCGGTTCGCATAGTGGTTATGCGATCACATAACCCATCGCAGTACAAAATAGCGACCAACGCTGGTCGCTATTTTCAATTTTAAAATTTTTAGAGAAGCGACCAACGTTGGTTGCTATTGTCGGTCGCTTTTTGTAATTTACAGAAACAAAACCGGGGTTTCCCCTTATTTCGCCAAAATTTCCCAATTCTCTTGTTTCACTAACCCTAATCCCATTCCCTCACCCCGCGCCACCACGCCGCCACTGCTGCTCGTCGCCGCCCACTGCCGCCTATCTCTCTCCTTCTCCACCTATAAAAAATCAAGGTTAGAATTATAACCTTCAATCTTTGTTATTTTTAGTGTGTGTGTTACAATATTTGATGTATTGTAGTTTATTGTTTCAATTAGTGTTTCAATTCTTTGAACAATGTATTTTATTGAGGATTAGGGTTTAGGTCTTGTTCAAATTAGCTTTGTTAATTAATTTTATTAACCAATTAGTTTAATTAGTGTTGAATTTAGTTTAGTTAGATTTGAATTATACTTGTGTTGTCTTGAAATTTTATGAATTGGATATGAATTGAACCTTTAGGATACGAATTGGACTTTTAGTTTATGAATTGAACCTCTTGGATATGAATTGAAATTTTAGTGTATGATTTGAACTTTTAGGATATGAATTGAACTTTTAATTTATGAATTGAACTTTTAGTTTGTAGATTGAAATTTTAGGATATGAATTGAAATTTTAGTTTATGAATTGAACTTTTAGGATATGAAATTAATTTACTAGAAAAAAATTAGGATATGAATTAACTAAATTAATTTCCTCTTGTTTTATTTGTATTGATGGAACATCGTACTTGGATGTACAACAGAAATTATCCTAATCGACGGGGATTGAGGGAGGATTTTGTAGAAGAGGTGGAAGACTTTATTAGACATGCAATGTCACTTCCACGATACGTAATTGAAGGAGTAATTAGGTGCCCTTGTGTTAGGTGCGACTGTATGAAGTTTGAAAAACCGGATGAAGTTAAGCATCATCTTTATAGAAGGGGGTTTATAGAAAATTACTTTATGTGGACTAATCATGGAGAGATCGATGGTAGCCATGGAATATTTCATAACATGGTTGTGGGTGAAAGTAGTAGGTCGGTGGAGAATACAAATAGTGATTCTGGAATTCATCATATGGTTGCGGATGCTTTTGGGATGCACTTCTGGGGTGATTCCAATGAAAATGTTGAACAAACTCCTAATGATAAGGCAAAACGTTTTTACGAACAATTAGAGGAAGCTAGTCGTCCACTACGTAACGGAAGTCCGCATTCTGAGTTGTCTGTTGCAGTTAGATTACTAAGTATAAAATCTGATTGGAATATTTTTCAAGGAGCCATGGACTCTTTCATTGACCTTATGCGTGAACTAGTTGACCGTGATGTCGAATTACCTGTTGATTTCTATAAGGCAAAGAGATTAGTTTCTAAGTTAGGACTTTCGTCAATGAGAATTAATTGTTGTGAAGATGGTTGCATGTTATATTATAAAGATGGTGCAGGTTTGGACAGTTGTAAATTTTGTGAAAAGCCTCGTTTCAAGAGGCTTTCCAGCGAGAAGATGGTCGCTATCAATTCGATGTATTATTTACCTCTTATACCTAGGTTAAAGAGGTTATATGCGTCGATGAGTTCTGCTCCTCATATGAGATGGCACTTTGAAAATAGAAGACCACCCGGTGTTATGTGTCATCCTTCAGATGGAGAAACTTGGAAGCACTTTGATAGGACATATCTAGATTTTGCTAGTGAACCAAGGAACATTCGATTAGGTCTGTGTGCGGATGGCTTCACACCTTTTTCTGTATCTGCGACACCTTATTCATGTTGGCCTGTCTTTCTTACACCTTATAATCTACCACCAGAGTTGTATATGACTAGTCCATATATATTCTTGAACTGTATTATCCCTGGTCCACGTAATCCAAAAATCTTGATTGATGTATATTTGCAACCTTTGATTGATGAACTAAAACAATTGTGGTACGATGGTGTTGAAACATATGACATATCAACCAAACAGAATTTCAATTTGCGTGCTAATTTAATGTGGACAATTAACGATTTTCCTGCGTATGGAATGTTGTCTGGGTGGATGACTACTGGGAAGCTAGCTTGTCCTTACTGCATGGAAAATAGTAAAGCGTTCACTTTAAAATATGGCAGAAAACAATCATGGTTTGATTGTCATCGTCAGTTCTTGCCTCCCGATCATGAGTTTAGAAGGATGAAAAATGCAATCAGAAAGAGTAAAATGGAATTTGATTTTCCACCTCCGATACTTTCAGGAGAGGAAATTTGGGAGAGGGTCCAGAACTTCAGTAAAGTTACTGAAGCTCCACCTTATAGATTCCCAGGATACAGTGTTACTCACAATTAGGTGAAAAGGAGTATATTTTGGGATTTGCCTTATTGGAAGGATAATCTTCTCCGTCACAACCTTGATGTCATGCATATTGAGAAGAACTATTTTGATAACTTGTTCAACACAGTAATGGATGTTAAAGGTAAGACAAAGGATAATGCAAAAGCTAGAATGGACTTACAAGAATATTGCAGGCAGCCTGAATTATACTTGCAGACAGCAAACAATGGTAAGTTGTTCAAACCCAAAGCAAGTTACACATTCACTTTGGAGGAAAGACGGCAAATTTGTGATTGGGTAACGAAATTGAAGATGCCTGAGGGTTATGCGTCGAATTTTGGGAGAAAAGTTGATATGGAGGTAGGGATTGAGCCATTTGAAAAGTCATGACTGTCATGCTTTCATGGAGACCTTAGTGCCTATTGCATTTTGTGGTTTGCCTGAAAGAATCTGGAAACCTATCGCAGAGATCAGTTTGTTTTTCAAAGACTTGTGTTCTTCCACGTTAAGGGAAGAAAACCTACTCCAGATGGATCAGAACATTCGTGTCACCTCTTCTAAGATGGAAAAGATATTTCCATGTGGGTTTTTTGATGTGATGGAACACCTTCCAATCCACCTTGTACACGAGGCACGACTTGGAGGGCCTGTTCAATGCAGATGGATGTATCTCTTTGAGAGGTAAGGGTGATTGGTTTGATGTAATTTTCTATTTTATTTCAATGTTCTTGGCTAACCTGAAATTATGTAGGACAACTGGAAAATGCAAACAATTTGTTAAGCAGAGGAATAGGATTGAAGGATCTATATGCGAAGCTTATCTTACAAAGGAGACTGCGCATTTTTGCTCTTATTATCCGCCTATGTCCATATTGAATCAACCAGGCCGATGTTCTAAAGATGTTAGAAAGAAGAGTTTGAGCGATATGGAGTTCAAGTCAGCTACACTTCACGTGTTGCTAAATTGTCCCGAAGTTGTACCATTTCTCAAGTAAGTATTGATTTAGTAGTTATCAAAATATAACAATTATTGTGATTACATCTCAATGCAACTGCTAAAAATATTTGATGTGTCACAGTCACTTCGTAGGTCAATTTGGCCATGATGTTGTATATACGAGATTTGATACGTGGTTCAAACAATTTGTAAGTTTCTCCTTAAAATATTGTAACACTATGTAGGTAAACAATGTTTGGAAGTTATGCCAACATATGAATTTTTTGAACAATATGTAGGTAAATGATCCAAATAATGGTGTAAATTAATTTTTGGAAGATATATATTGGGACCTGGGGTTGAGGCCAGAACAATGTCTAAGTACGTTCTGAATGGATACAAGTTCCATACCGAGTGTTGCTCTAAAAATAAAAATAGCAACAATAGTGGGGTGTGGGTTCAAGGTGGTGATGGCACCAAGATGGAGATATTGATTATTATGGTGTGATCAAAGAAATAATAGAACTAGAATATACAGGTTGGCCATTTAAGAAATTGATACTCTTTAGATGCAAGTGGTTTGACCCACACCCAACAAGAGGTACAAGAGTCCACAATCAGTACAACATAATTGAGGTTAATCATACGAGGGAGTTTGATCGCTATGATCCTTTCATAATTGCACATAATGTTAGGCAAGTGTATTATGCTCCTTATCCATTGTGGCGGAATAAGTCTGATTGGTGGGTTGTAATAAAAGTCAAGCCAATGGGTAGGGTGGAAGTCGAGAATGTGTTAGATGTTGCATATTAAAACGATATCTCTACTGTTGACCAAATAGTGGACGAAGTTTTAGAAAATAATTTGGAACATCCTGAACACATATTGGAAGAAGTTGATATTTCTGAAGTAAGAATTACAGAAAACGAGGAAGAAGTATCAACTGATGAAGCTCAAACTACTGAGGAAGAAGAATTCTCGGACGAGGAACTATACGTCGATGAGCTTTAAACAGTTGGTTTCTTTAACAACTCTCGTTTATAGCTACTTTCTTTATATCTTTCAATCTAAATATGTATTATATTATGCAGATGACAGGCAAGGGTCGAGGTAACAATGATTCTAGTAGCTCTCGGGGTCGAGAAAAGGGTAGGAAACAAAGAGGAGGGTAGAAGAATATACTCCATCTTGTCCTGCCGTTTCAGAGATGCCTATGCCTACGTCTTTTCCTCCACCCCAGGGCTATTCTACGCTGCCACAGCTTCACTAGCCCTACACGTTCGTGCAGACACCAGGTCTTTCGTCACAAGGCCATAGGACTGTACGTTCGACATACAGTCCAGCTGCCGCACATCCACGTGGATCTCAGCCATCTGCATCGCATGGACCGCATCGATCCATGTCACATCCACATGGATCACAGGCATCAGTGTCACAGCTACTCGGGTCACAGCAATCAGTGTCACGTCCCCCTGCGGCCCATACAGCTATGTTGCAGTCACAGGGCTCGCAGCCATCTTCATCTGAGACTCCATCTATTACAGGCCTTCGCCTGCGAGACACTAGCTCTGACCCCCCTACACCTTCCACACATGCCTCTTATGTACATGGTTTGGACGGTGATGGTAATGATGACGAGGAGGTGCATTGTGATCAAGATGGCAGGATCATCATAGTCCCTGAGGGTGACGGGTAAGAGTTATTTGTTATTTTTTTACGTTTATTGTTTTGTACGGTTTTACTAAGATATTAATGTATTTTTTTTATTACATTAAAGGTTCATCCCTAGTAATGTTACTACAAGGATAATCACCCAAGCCATCGGAAAGCTATTAGATGGACCTTATGCGACTTGGAGTGATTTCCCATTCTCACTTAAGGAGCAAATTTTCAATGAATTTAAGGTATAAATGTTCTTTTAAGCAGTACAATTATTTATATTTATGATATTTCCATCTAAATACTTAAATTTTGAAATACAGAGCAAGTGTGTATGGGAACACCGCTATAGTGCGGATATAGCTGCTAATTTCCATCTTAAGGCTCGCAAGCGGTTGTCACATTGGTTTTCCAGAGCTAGAAAGTCGAACCAGAAGCCCTCCTGGTTGCTTGATCATCTATGGGAGTATTTGCAACGGCAATGGCTAACCGCAGAGTTCCTAAAGAAGAGCGAGCAAGAAAAGAAAGCTCGTGCTTCTGAGAAGGGAGGCTCCCTGCACACTGGAGGTGCGATCAGCCTCGGTACAATAAAGAGGAGAATGGTACGTAATTGCTTAATTTAATTTTAATTTTCAATGTCTACTCTGTTTATTAACTAAAATTTATAAGTTTTCAGAAGAAGAAGTTGGGCCGTCCGATGAGGCAAGATGAGTTATTCAAGGAGACTCATATTGTCCAGAAGAAGAAAAATTCGGACGAAGAAAGGTGGGTCGAGGGCCGAGCCTCGACTGTACATGTAAGTTTTCAATTTTCATTAAGTACTTTGATTTACTTTTACATAACTTTTGAAATACTAATTCAATGTAATTTTTCTTATAGGGTTGCTTCACAGCTGAGGTTGAAGAATTCATACGTAGCCAGCCACCATCTTCATCGGGCGATCCAATCCAACCGTCGGACGAGGATGCTGAAAGACTATGGACGCAGGCTGCTGGCGGTCCAAAATGGGGGAAGGTATACGGGCTTCCCACTAAGAAATTCCACCGCTATAAGTGAGGAATGCAAAGATTAGGCACTTCCGCACAAGCGGAGCAACTTGATGGGGAGAGCCTCTCCTCTGTGCGGGAGATTGTGGCAAAGCTCACAGCCGAGCTAGAAGCCTCCAAGGAAAGAGAAAGGGTTAGAGATGCTCAGTATATTGCCATACAAGAGCAGCTCAAATCTCTATTGGCTTTTGGCGCTTTTTCGACTCCCCGGTCTCGTGAGTCATCGCCAGAGGCTCACCTTCCTCGTGCTACTTCCTCCCGTCCTCCCCGTCATCATCCCTCCGGTCCTACACAACTACGTCATTATCCATACCGTCTTCATGATGAAACTTCATCGGACGATGACACTAATGATGTACAAAATAATAATCCTTGAATTGTAATAACATTTAACTTATTTTGGTTAGCTTATGTATAAGTTCTATTGAACTTTATACTTTATTACTTTTAATGTTGTTGTTATTGTTGTTGTTGTTGTTTATTGTTGTCGTTGTTATTATTGTTGTTGTTGTTTATTGTTGTTGTTGTTGTTTTTTATGGCATAAAATGCCATAAACGAATTTGGTTTGTTGTTATTGATGTTGTTGTCGTCGTTGTTATTGTTCGTTATGGCATAAAATCCTGTTTAGGATTCTGGTAAGCTGGCAGGTGGTGTAGCTGCCAAAACAGGCGGTTTCTGGAAAAAATGAACCAAGAAAAGCGACCAACGTTGGTCTCAAGTTGGTTGCTTTTCACTGAAAAAAATAATATTCTGGAAAATAGCGACCAACGTTGGTTGCTAATCAGCCCAAATTTTAAAATTGTTCAAATATAGCGACCAACGTTGGTCGCTTATCATAAAAAAAAAAAAAGAAATTTCTTCAGTATTGCGACCAAGGTTGGTCGCTATTTTACCCAGATTTTTAAAATCTGGAAATATTGCGACCAACGTTGGTCGCTTATTGTAAAATAAATATTCTGTTCTTCAATTTAGCGATCAGGGTTGGTCGCTTAATCAAAATAAAAATAATAATATTAATTATTTTGCGACCAACGTTGGTCGTAATTTTCCAGATTATAATAAATAAGAAATACCGTTACAGACCAACGTTGGTCGCTAATTTGCGATCAAAGTTGGTCTCTATATGTTCTACCTGAATGTTTGGTTCTTTTGCCTTAGAGATCAAAGTTGGTCGCAAATTTGCAACCAACTTTGGTCGCTAAGGTAAAGTATCAGCTGAATTACGACCAGGCCTGTTCGGTCATTTTTTGGTAGCTTTTGGACAAAAAGAGACCAACTTTGATCGCTTTTTAGCTGATTTCTAGTAGTGGTACTCTCTTATGCATCTATTTCGCTCGAACAAATACAATCGCCACAACCATAGTCCTACAATGGAACACACCATAATTCTTATATAAAGTATTTCGAAACATATTTGAACACTATCACATAAGGCTCTTATGTACGGCAGCGCTAGAACACATCCATACGCCCCTACAAAATACTCTCATATACAGTGGCACTAGAACATATTCATATACCCTTACATGAATATTCCACAAGTTGTTACCTTTGTCACACATGAAAATAGACACCTATGTCATTTCCCTATCTACTAAATATATTGCTGCATAGGTTAGTATGTTATCTAAGAAATTCAGACTAAACTAGGCCCAATATCTTGATGAGCCTAACTAGGACTACAATTCACTCAATGAACATGTAGATTAACCACAAAGTCTACAATGTTTCATTTTTAATTTCTCTTGAAGTCAACCATATTTGCGAAAAAATATCGAGTCTCTAACATTCACATTTAACAATTAACAGTGCAAATATTGAGGAACAAAATATATAGATCTCGTCCTCCGATCGTAATGCATATTTTTGGACTTCAAACATGCTAAATTTAGAGAAAAATTTATAGCTTAACAAATCTTCACAACTCACCTACTATAGGTTTACACACATTTGACTCTAGTGAGCATTTCCTCTAACCTCGAAATCTTACAACTTTTTCTTTTAATTCCTCTGATCCTACGGAACTATTCTATGATATAGAATAAAAATACACACAAGTTTTTATCAAGTGTATCTCTAAGTAACATTTAGAAATTCATTAACCATTAAGACTAATTCAATAGTCGGTTGCTCAACTCTATTGGCTCAATTTATAAATAATGCAACCCATGCTCTTTACTTTCTCATATATAAAACTTTTAGTGGCGAGATAGCTTTGCCTATAGGTATACCAAGTGTATCTTTTATATTCAACACCCGGCCCAATCGAAATAGAGGATACTATAATTTATTTATTTATTTTCCATTGCAGCAAAGCGTAAGGCAACACAATACCGTCCAATTGAATCTCAAGACAATCTCAAGCTCAACTATGCTAAGTGTATTTCGACTCTGAATTGTGTCTATACATGTTTGATAGATTAGTCAAAAATAGTAAACTCTTCCACTTGGGTTGAAACTACATATGATACATCTAAGTACTCAAATCCTTTCTTTATCCTCATATACTATATCATCTTATAACGTATTGATCATCTTCTTCAAATATATATTTTATCGAACACAACTTATGTTAACAAAATCGTTCGACTAATTATTCTTCATAGTAAAATTCATATTTTTTTTCTAAGTTGTAACCTAAACTAGAATAGAGAGCCAAAGTAATAAAAGCGCACAAATATACGGAATTTGTTTTATCTCTATCCCCAATAATGAAAACAATACGAAAATAATGAAATTTAATATAAAGTCATTTCCACTTGGATTATAATCACCTCTTTCGTCTTTAACTCATGTTCCAAGATTATTAAGGTGAAGGACTGAATTCAACAAAATGAGTCCGACTTGACCTAGAGATATAAATTATACAATCTCTATAAATGGATGCCCTAAGGAATACACAATGTGTTCATCAATAAAATTATATTATTATGCATATTATAACTACTAACCATAGCTCTGCCAATTTACATTTTTTTTTACCCAAACATCCACATTTGATTTTCTTACATAAATGTTATTATTACAATGAAATTCTTATTTAAGCTAAATGCCAAATCTGAACCACAACAATCATACCTCAAACTTCCTTTATGGTTCAGCTATTCGTATTATGGTATATGGAGATCTCAGTATTATAAGTTTTATCCTTACTTTAATAGATAATCATGCTCATGTGCACTGAGTTTATTTAACCTCTTACTATATTAGTGTATTAAGCGTCATAATTGAGCCTTATGCTCTCTCACAAGCTGAAATTCACCCACAGACACTCACCATGATCAGTTATGAATCTTGTACTATCACTTTCATGCGCATACTCAATGCATTTGAATTATGTACAGTCATGCCACAATCACTCTTATAATATTACCATCATGATATTATTAATAATAAAGAATTACTTCAAGAGAAATTTAGATGAAAACTGTATAAACACATTTCTCAAAGTATCTTCTCCATCAAGCCCAACAATCTAAACATGGCTAAGTTATTATACTTCTTACTTTCCAGCTTAATTGTTTTCCTCTCCTAATCAGATTTATAACCTCGAATGTTGAATAAGTCTAACTTAAGCAAAATTCATATCCTTAGTCCCCTTCACTGTTCACATGGATTCTCAATATACAAAAGTTTGACTAACTCTCATAATTCCTATACTTTTTTTAAGTAGAGTTTCCTTTGAAAATAGAGTTATCCCTTTACAAACTGTTAAATCTCAATCACCATTACTCAAAACATCCCATGTACTCAAAGCACTCTATGCTGCGCATGTATTGTTAAAATTTCCAAGTCAATAGTATCGTCCAGCAGAGAAGCAGAGGAGGATATGCGTGTCCTAATCTTCTGCAAAATGGAGATTCCGAATTTAAACTCGATACAACTTAACACACAAATAAGGAATGAAAGAAGGGAAAACATCCTAAATGTTCAGTATCATAAAGGTCATAAGTATGGACGTCTACATACCCATAAACAAGATTCTACAAAACACTACTCCATGACCTAGAACCTAAAGCCTACGCTCTAATACCAACATTGTCACGTCCCAAACTACCCCTAGACGTGACTGGCACCCAGCTAACACCACCTGTCAGGCGAACCTATTTCTCATACGGTTTAGCCATTTACACAAACAGTGAGAGTGCAATTAGTGCAGGTCTAAAAGCATTATTAATAACTAAAAAGAAATAGTTACCAACCAATACTTAAGTCAATTGATAGGAAGACCAACAGTCATTCAAATAATAATACTCTAACTCAAATCCCACACTAAGACCATGAAGCATCTAACAGAGTGACATGAGTTTAACTGACGGGTATATAAACCCCAAAGAGAAGGAAAATAACCAACACAAACTAGATAAAGCTGTAGTGACATCCTCCACGAACAATGCAGTGGCTCACCTCAGCAATAGAATCGGCCTGAACAAACTCTTTAGCAACTAGCTCTGTTGTCCCCAATAGAATCTGCATAGAGATGCAGGTAAGGAGTGAGTTATACATAAATATAACCCAATAAAATCCTCGACCCGCCATTTCGAATGCCTCCGGAATAAGTGTCAGAAAATACAAATACACCACAATAAGAACGATATAATAAATATGATAATTATACAATAACTCAATATATATGTTTCAACAGAGTTAATAAGAATTAACCAATAAGAGTACACATATCTTAACTCAGTACACACTAAGGACTTCTCATAATTGTCGTGAAAGAAATTAACCAACACCTGTACGAGTCCACAACGGTACCACAATGCCTCAAATATGTAACGGAGCATACACAATGCTCACTGAAGCATACATAATGCCACAAATATATCAAGAAGCATACACAATGCTCGGGTGATGTATAAAGGCATACACAATGCCCCAATATCATGGCTCATAGCCGTATCAAACTCAACACCATGACTCACAGCCGTATCAAACTCAACACTATGGCTCACAGTTGTATCAAACTCTACACCATGGCTCACAAGCGTATCAAAGTATCAAACTCAACACCATGGCTCACGGCCATATCAAAGTATCAAACTTAATATCATGGCTCACAGCCGTATCAAAGTATCAATCTCAATACCATGGATCATAGCCATATCAAAGTATCAAATTCAGCATCATGGCTCATAGCCGTATCACGCCATTAAACAATTTTTAACAATAATTTTTTTAATTATTTTTTTGTATTTTTCATAAAATAATATATTTGCGACTAGTCTAAGATCACCGATTCTGTCAAGCGCACGCTTGTCCCAGCATATGGACCAGACAGAAAAAATATCTTTTCAAAATGGGTATTAGAAAAGCAAGTATCAAAATATAAAGTCTCACTTAACTCGCTAATGAGAAATTTTTCAACCTTGCAACGTCTAAAATACTAACCAAACAACTTCCATCGCCTCAATCTGGATACTTGAGTTTTCCCAAAAATATTTCAGCACGAAGTTAGGCTCAAATTCCCATTAAATATGTGCCGTCAAAGTTGTCTCCACAATATTCTCTCAGGGATTTAGTGTTCTCTTAAAGAACTAATTTAAAAATACCCTCTTTTATCAACCCTGGGGTCAGTAAAACGTGCAGCCACAAAAGAATGGGCTTGGCCCACTCTTTTTCATTTAATTATTTTCTTTTAACTTTTTTTTAATATTAGTGTTTAAGAAATTAGCCACTAGCCGCTTATTTGGTACATTATTTTATGTATTATAATAAATTCTCTTCCACTAGCTTAGTGTTTAACTCAATATCCATAAAATAAATTAATTTTCTAATTTAAAAATTAATAAATATAAAATAATATTATTTTCCTAGGTTATTGCAATATCTGTGTGGATATATCACAATATTAGCTGCCGTTATTTATACAATTAATGAAAAAAAATTCTGGTCGCTAGAAGCACTTACAAAGGCTGAGTTTGATGCCGTTATTGATGTTTTAGTGACCAAAAAATAACAATTAGCGAAGTGAAATTCAGTCACTAAAAGGAGGAATAGCGACTGGATTTGTTGCCGTCGCTAAGAGGTTTTTAACGACCGGATTCCAATCCTATCGTGTACTATTATGGAGCTTTTAACGATCGGTGACGACCGTAATTTACCTGGTCGTAAATGATCAATAACGACTGGACTTAGACTTTTAGCGATCGAATTTTCCCTCGCTAAAGGCCTTTTTTTCTTGTAGTTAGTTATATGGTAGTGTTTTGGTTGTAGTTGGGTGTTTGATTGGTGTTGTTATGTAGTGATCCTAGACCAATTAAAGTTGAAATTATGAGTTGAACTCGATGAATATAATGTGTTTGATAAAATGCCTCAATGGCATAGAAGGTGAAGTGGTGCTTAATTAGAGGATATTTGTTATGAAATAATGTGATGCTTGATGATAAGTGTGGATATAGCACCGGGCTAAAAGTATGGCATTCGGGCTGTGCCAGCTCATGCTAGGATGTGGTACCGGACCTTTGTTCCGGCGGTGAGTCCCGACCAGGAAGTTAATATTGATGATGGAAAGCTAGCTAGGAAGTATTCGGGGATATACAACAACATCATATTTGGGATTTGAAACTTTGTTCCATCCCAGTAAGTCGGTGAACGTGAGTCAAGGAGTTTTATGCTAACTGGCAACCTGAGGCCATTTTAGATATAGTGCATGAAGTGGAGGTGAGAGGAAAGACGATTTCCTTTTCCTCACGGGTAATCAATCAAATCATGGGGTTCACAGAGCACTCTCATAAGTTGTTCCAAAGGTTACTGCGTCGTCCCCATTATCCTGATATTAGACGCCAGCTGTGTGGCACTGGTTCTTTTTCCATGTGGATGCGAAATTCTAATGAGTTCCACGAAGACATGAAGAAGTGCAATTTTTTCAGCGTTCCGCCAGGGTCGTTCTCCGGTTGATTAATGTAAATATCACGCGTACCCAGAACAACACTGATGTCTCCATGTTGAAGGTGTGTCTTATTTATGCCATCTTGACTCGGATGAAGTTTGATATGAGCAAGATTACGCTTGAGCACATGGCTTGAGCACGACCACTTGGGACCCGCCGCCTGTATTTCTCGAGCATGATCACTCGGCTTTTGAGGAAGCACCACATGGAAGAGGAGTTCCATTATGACCGGACGATTACGGTGATGCGACCTCTTAAGGCCTTTGATGTCACAGCTGTGACAGACCCCCCTTTTGCAACTGTTCTTGTGGATCAGAGATTATTTCGTGTCGAGGAGACACTGTAGCTGTTATTTGCTGATATGCGCCTTTGCGAGGCTCGGGGGGGGGGGGGGGGG